>OZ007506.1:16829637-16950637 GCA_963931865.1 Axinella damicornis | reverse complement strand
GGACTACACGTGCTGGAATATACAGGCAATTGTGTCATCCTCAGTCAGTATGCATTGACATCTATTTTCCTTCATGCAGCCAACGACTGGACGATGTACCCATTTTCCTCTCAGAATACAAAGGACTTTCACAATCTTCTCTCTGTCTACCTTGACTGTGTGTTCTTCCCAAGACTGAGAGAACTAGACTTCAGGTCGGCTTGTGTATTGTAAATACAGGTAGATGACAAGAACTTGACACACAATTCTTTTCCTCCTCTCCCTCCACTTCCCCATTCCTCCTCACTCCCACCCCTCCTCTCCTCTCCTTCTCCTCCTCACTCCCAGCCCTTCTCTCCTCTCCTTCTCCTCACTCCCGGCCCTTCCTCCCTTTCCGCTCCTCCTCCTCCTCTCCTCACTACCAGCCCTTCCTCCCTCTCCCTCCTCCTCCTCCTCACTCCCGGCTCCTCACTCCCAGCCCTTTCCTCTCCACCCTTCCTCCTCCCCCCTCATCTCCCATTTCCATCTCCTCCCCTCTTCCTCCTCATCACCTCTCCTCCTCCCCGTCCCTCTCCCCTCTCCTCCCACTGCCCTCATCTTCACCTCCCCCCTCCTCCTCCTCCTAACCTCTTTCCCATACTCCTCTTCTTCCCCTTCCTCCCCCCTCCTCTTCATCCTCCTCCCCTCCCCTCCCCTATCCTCCTCCCCCAGAGTCCTCTTCCTCCTCCTCCTCCTGCTACTCCCCCCACCCCCCCCCCCCCCCCCCCCCACCTCTCCCTCCCTTCCTCCCCCTTCCTCCCTCCCTCCACCCCCTCTTCCTCCCCCCCCCCCCTCTTCCTCCCCCCCCCCTCTTCCTCCCCCCCCCCTCTTCCTCCCCCCCCCCCCCCCCCCCTTCCTCCCCCCCCCTCTTCCTCCCCCCCCCCCCTCCCTTCCTTCCCCCCCCCTCTTCCTCCTCCTCCCCCCCCCCCTCTTCCTCCCCCCCCCCCCCCCTCCCCCTCCCTCTCCCCCTACACCTCCTCCTCTTCTCTTTCTTTCTGTTTCTCCTTTCCTCAACTGGCTTGTCAGGTTGTCAGTTCAGCATTTGCAAAAATGATGTGCTAGTTGTTATTGCAACCTACAGACAGAAGTATAAATACCCCAGCTTTTAAGCCCACACTGCACAACATTGCCTTGCTTTCCACTCGGCAGTGACTCTGAAGTGACAATGTGTATGTAGTGATGTCTGGCTGTTGCTGTACCGAGACCTGCATGTTGATAGTGGTACGATCAACTCTGTTACAGGCAAGAAGGCTGGCGCTTGGAGCACAAGGACCCGCGTGACTCATCCTCTGAGGTCATCTTCAAAGGGATTGTTTTCAATGAGATGAAAGGATACTTTGTATGTTTTTGGCCCTCACAATGATACTGGTATTATAGTTTAGTGATAGCTGCATATGTAGCACCTGTGACTTTTTATGTTGTATTAGTGGTGTTGGTGGCTGTGTGTGGGGGGTGAGGGTGGAGGGGTGTGGAGGGGGTTTGGTGCTGTGGGATTGTGTGTGTGTGAGTTGATGTATGGAAGGGAGAAGCTGGAAGAAAGACAAAACCTAAGAAGAGTGTAGTGATGAGGATAGTGAGAATCGTGACCATGTAAATGTCTGTTGGTGTCTAGTCTATGTGGTGAACGTGTTCCTTTTTCCTTCTCAGGCCAACTCAGAGAGCATCTTTGCACAGTCTTTGCAGAACAAACTCCACCCGAGCCACACCTACTCCAACGTCAGTGGGGGATGGCCCCTCAATATCCCTGACCTCACTGTGAGTGGAGCCTGCTTGGACCACTCGTAATGTTATAGAACACCATTCACTTTCAGTTCTTGTACAAAGTACATGTAGTTTTGAAACAACAGGAAATTGAAATATCCCCAATCTCGAGATTGCACACTTATGCTACACGGTCAAGAGATGCACATACTTACATCATGAGAGTTTCTCCCTATCCCATCCAGTGGGAAGCTTTGAATGAGTTTCATGTGAAGCACTACCATCCTAGCAACTCCAGGTGAGTAATTGGATACTAGAGGAATGCATTGCATTGTGGAGCGAGCGTGAGCAATTTGTAGCCGTCTTTTACCATAGCATGTACATAGCCATTGACTGCCGGAGATGTTGGCCCACGACTCAACAGAAACTGTGAAGGCATTGACAGGTGCTCAGCCAGCACGGTGCTCCCCATCACTGTAGCCAATGAAGGAGTAGATCCTAGCCTCATTCCCAGACCTTCTACACCTCCAGTTTTTGATGCTCTGTTATGGCATACTGCAAGCGATCAAAAACTGGAGGTGTAGAAGGCTTGGGAATAAGGCTAGTTCATCTTTGTTGTCGCCATCTAGGACTGTGCATGCACCATGATTCATGTCTTTGATTTCATCGAGCCAAAACACGTTCGGAAGAGTGTACAGTGTATTTACAGTAAAACACATGCTGACGACATAAGGTATAGACACGGTACATTGTCCAGCAACAGCACTAGGCAGGGCCCACTCATGCTCAGCCAAAAAATACTTTTCACAGGCTACACTGTGTTTTAGTCTCAAAATGTCTGCCCGTGCATGCACCTCTATGATTCTATGTACTTCCCCCCCCCCCCCTCCCCCTTTCCTCTCTTCCTTCTACCCACCTTTCTCTCTCACATCTGTGTTCTCTCTCGTTACACTCTCCTTCCCTCCGACTGCTACCTCTCCTTCTCTTCCCTCCTCTCTCTCCTCTTTCCCCTCACCCTCTCCGCAACTGCCATCTTTCTCTTCTCTATTCCCTCATTCCTTTTTCTACTTGTTCCCCCCCCCCCCCCCCCCCCCCCCCCCTCCTCCTCTTTCCCCTACTGTTGTATTCTGTGTATGCACTAGATTCTTCACATATGGAGACATGCCCCTCTCCCAACACCTGGAACAGATTGAACATAAAGCTCTGAGCAGGTTTGAGCGGTCTACTCCCAGCCTGGAGGTCCCCTTGGAACCTAGGTGGCAAGAACCAGTGAGTTACACGAATGGCAGTTCTGTCTCATGTCTCTAATCACTGGACTGGAATGTGGAATGGAATGTGGACTGGAATGGTGGAATGGACTATGGAATGTTTAATGTACAGTAGAAGGCACCATTTCACATTGTTCTATGTTCTTTCGTCCCTGTCTGTCAGACCTCAGAAGGGTCTCCTTTATTGCAGGTAAGGACTATACTAGCTATGTACAGAACATATCCATTGAATATGCACATGTGACCTTTGACCCCCAAGACTTTGAGGAGGATGCATGAGTGCAGGCCAATACAGAACTGGCTATGAGTGGGTTGATAAGTAAATAGCCACATAGCTGAACTGGATAGTGCCATGGAGAACTGGTCAATTCCATTTTCCAGTTATGTTCCAGTCAAGCGATTAGAGACAACCCCCGTTGTGTTCACTATAACAAGAAAGGACCTTGAGATCCTTTGTTGGGACCCCTCCTCTCCTCTGTCTACTTTGGAAGACATTGTTACCACTCGCGATACGTACCTCAACTGAAACATGTACCAGCTTCACTTCAGTTGATCCATGTGGTTTTTTCACATGACCTGTCATTGTTATCACTCCAGAGAGAGCACCACATCCACTGTGGTGTGGACCCCATGGCGGCAGACCCCAAGAAACAGACCACTGCCAGCGTCTCCTTTCTACTCGCTCCGTGAGTTGTGTATGAACGTGCAGAGTATGTCAGCCTCCTTTTAAGGTTCAACACTTGCAACAGCTGTTATGGTACAATTTAGCCTCGTTCCCAGGCCGTGTGGGAGGAGAGAAGACGGCCTGGTATCCACTGCTCGCGCAAGCGCCGCTATTTCTATATTTCCGTAAAATTGTAAGGTTTACGTTGTCATTCCACGTGGATCATATCCGGACCGAATATTCAAGGTCTAATCTACGTACACGCTCAAGTCAAAAAGTTGCTGCAAAGCAAATCCGTCGTTCAAAAGGGCGACCCAAGTATTCCGCTGCTCTCTTCGGTGATGTAGGATTGTGTGAAGATTGGCGTTCTCGTCTGTGTAAGTTACTTCTCATGTCTGCCGTGTCTGTTGACAGTGGCGACGGTTTACCTGCCGTTCCTGCGTAGGCGAAGTCAAGACAGTCAAACCGAAACTCAGGGCACTTATGAAGCAGGTTCCTGACAGCGTGGCAAGTTTCCAGACACCCTACACGTACAGAAAGCGCTTTCTCACTTGTTTCTTTTCAATGATACGGAAGTGAATCGGACGTATACGTATCAATTTTACTGACCATTTACAAACGAAAACGAATTCCCAGGTTTTTCTGGGAATGCTCGCGCATGCGCAAGCAGTGGATACCAGGCCGTCTTCTCTCCTCCCACGCGGCCTGGGAACGAGGCTAGGTACAATTGCGCATGCTTCATATGCTGCTTCATTGCAGTCAATTGCTGGTTTTCATCATTGAAACAAATTGCATGAGAGGGAGGGCAGAGCAACAGTATTTTTGTTTAGATTCAAACAAGACATTTCAATAGGCGTGCTGTTACCATCATCAGTGCATGCACAAAACAGTAAAAGACCCAAGGGCAAACCTAAATACCAACATACATAGAACTGTGAGAAAAAGGTTGGAAAAAAGCAGGAAAAGGTTGAGAAAAGGCGGGAAATGAAAGAATGCAGGTGTTCAAATGCTGGAAATCATAACTATATGGTGGTGGCTGGGTCTTCAAAAGGTGGTCATAGGTGGGAGGGAGAGAGCCTTTGTCTCTGTTCAGAGGGAGGGCTGCTTCTGCAAGCCTCCAGTGAGAGCCTGATGTGTAAGTTTTCATACAGTAGGAGGGTCAGGGCAATACAAGAGAGTGTTTGGTTCGAGGCTGGAGTGTTGGCCTGACTATAGAGAGGGGAGGGCCAATGCACAAGCTGAGAACTGAATATTCTCCTGTACTGCCTGAACTAAGGAGACTGTGCCTGAACTGTGCTTGCTCCTTGTCGCCTGGCAGTGTCTTTTGTGTGGAAAGGAGTGTCAAATCATTCCTACAGTAGGAACCAAGCTGCAGCTTGTTGGGATAACAAAGCCTCTAAAACACTCTCTCCATGGCAGGTCCGCTTTCAGTTGCCTCTATTGGCTTGTACAGCTTTAGCAGAAGAAAACAGCCTCTATTGCAGCATCCAGTGCCATGTGCGAATAACCGCCATCTTGACCCCCGTCTAGCATCGTATAACTTCGGAACGGTCATCAGTATTTACCAAAACGCTTCGTCCGGCCCTTTCTTCTATACTGTTTGTGCCTATTTCAACAGGGTCTTCCAAGTCCAGGGCGAGGATGGGAAGGTACGCAGCTGAAAACCACCCGGCCAAGACTGCTAAACAGTTCTTTCAGCTTTAGATCGCAAGGTAAGGGAATCAACCATGGAGGCTTACTATAATAGTGGTTATGTCAATTTTTCTTGAGCCAGGGACCGAATTGCAAATTTAAAAGTCAAAAAAGTCGTTCTTTCAAGGTCGAGTAAGTTTGATTTCACTAGCTTAATTTTTGTGGGAGAAAAATGGGGTTAAACAAATTGTCTGGCCACGCCCACCGCGCGGGATCCCGTAACCTTTAACAGATTGCAGCATCCAGGCCAGTGTTCAATTAGTCATATCATCTGCGTTTGTGTTTCTCACCACACTCAGTATCACAGATCCGTACGAGTCTCTGGTTGTGTCAATCCTGAGCAACCTGCTGGTGGATGGCCCGGCATCACCATTCTACCAGGCACTACTCGATGCTAACATTGGGTCTGACTTCTCTCCCATGACAGGGTATGTGCTATGTATTGTATGTAAACCGAGACCACTCATAAGCTCAATTGTGATGACAATTGCCAAATCTGTGTGTTACCATGAGCCCATAACGAGAAGGAGCATCCGCATCTGCCATAGAACAGCAGCCTAAAATGTGTCCTTATTTGGAACCTTGTTATGTAATGGGGGGGGGGGGGGGGGGGAGGGGGGGGGGGGGGCTTCCTGTAGTAGGTGTTGGCCACCTTATGGGTTCCCCACTACTGTATATCAGAGAACGCGATAGCGTTCTCTATTTAGGGATGGCCAAGGAAATTTCGAATTTACCATAGGATACACTAGCAGGAAAACAGCTAAAGAAGCTACAAAGGCCCAAACCAAGCATGCAGACAGAATGACACTGCCTAGCAGTTCACAAAAACACTCTTAAACGTACCTGAGAGTACGCGGGAGTCGAGAGACAAGTCGCTGTAAAATTCCGATTTCGTCATCTTCTTTCTTCTTTCTTCTTCTTCTTTTTCTTCTTCTTCTTCTTCTTTCTCATAGTCAAGCATAGCTCACCAACGGAAGGAGTCCTTGAGCTCATTTAAGCACAGAACAACACCGCTTTCTCCGCAGTAGAGTCTTTGAGCCCTTTTGTCTGCGAACTGGCAAGAACAGCAGTTTTGGCTAGCTACCATTCGACGAAATTGTACTGTAGCACGACGCCATTTTGAGGCAGCCAGAGGTCACGCGTTCCGCCAATTGCGCATGCGCATTTCACATGCAAGCGCATGTTGTGTTCTTTTTGCTTGTGATAGCTGCGTTTGAGACACTTACTGAATCCTTGTCAATCCGTCATCTGGTGGCTCACTACGGCTGAGAGGAATTTCTACCAACCTGTTCTTGTCAAGATCTATCGTGGCTGTGCCATCATGGGGGCGTGGCTTTGTTTTTCATGACGTAGCTACAGTGCAGAACAAGACTTTGTACTTGTACCAATACTGACCAGAACTGTGAGTGAGGCTGGAGTTATAAGCTATTATATGGAGCCATTGCATGTACGTGACCTATAATTATTATGACTGCCATCAAGCTCTCTGATCTGATGAAGGGTGAATGCCCACCACCTCCCAAAGACTTGTAGCTAGCTAGCTGATGACAAGAGCAACATGCGTAGAACAATATTATTAATGGAAGCAACAAAGCCTGCTCAATGCCCAGCAGAAGGTCCACATCCATCACTGCCATCATGAGAGACTGTCATAGCTTTCCTTTGCTGACATGGTGATTAGGTACATGTTAGCAACACCTATAAGCTACGCATTTCATGCGCTCAAAAAAGTGCACAAACTAGGGGCAAAAAATTTTTCCACAAAAATTCCAGGGGATTTAGTGATGGCCTGTCACATTCCATGCACCTCATGAAAAACCTAAGAAACAAGAGGAAATGCCATTAACCAGCCTCAGTCCCATCCCATCCCTAAATTCTACTTTTTTAAAAATGGGATGGGACTGAGGCTGGTTAATGGCATTTCCTCTTGTTTCTTAGGTTTTTCATGAGGTGCATGGAATGTGACAGGCCATCACTAAATCCCCTGGAATTTTTGTGGAAAATTTTTTTGCCCCTAGTGGTCAAATACAAGTGCTATTAGTACCAGACTTTGAAATTGTACAGAAGTGCTACCAGGCCCCTTTCCGATTTTCGGATGGGGCCTGGGAACGAGGCTAACCAGACTTGTTATTGTAGTTGGACACTCCTTCTCGTTATGGGCTCCTGGTGTTACCAAGTTGTATATCAGATCCAATGTCAAATACTTGTGCACACTTGAGTGTAAGCATTGTACTCACCCTCAGGTATGACAGCAGCACTCGGGAGGCTTCGTTCTCTGTGGGACTACAAGGTATTCAGGAGGAAGACGTCCCTCGGGTGAAGGAGATCATCTGGAGTACTCTGGAGAGGGTAGCCAGGTAGGAGGTGACTAGTCATCCGAGTACACAGGGCAAAGCATTAATACAGATGACTAATGGGATGAGCTTGAGTGAGCGCCACACCACCGCGTTTATTGGCCTGCTGAGTATTGCTTGCGTTGTAAGGACGTGGGCATTCTGCTTATCACATTGTTGGACTGCCAGTATAGTATGATATATGTGCAACAGCTGAGTTGACCACTGACTGAGAGGTGCTAGGCTTCAGAATCAGTGAGGGGAGAGCCGAGATGCTGAGAACGATGAGCATAGGCAAATCAGGCTTCAGCGAGGGTGCTGGGGAGACCATCAGACAGAAGTTGAGATGCTAAGACGGATGGAAGCCAGGCTTCAGCAAGAGAGGGGACAATCAGATAGAGTCAACGTGTTGAGATTGGAAGCTAGCATTGCTGGTAGCCATACCTTAAATGAAACCTGCACTCGCTTGCTACTGCTGGTTCTTCCACAAACGCATCCACACAATGTCATCAGTTAGAATCAGCATGTCTGCACGCTTACGTCTCCTCTCGATCCAGCACTTCATGCTATAATTAAGCTTTATGATCCCAGGGAAGTTGATACTTAGCGCAGTGCTTGATCCCTCTTGTCCCATTCCCAGAATGGATCTCACTCAAGCTTGCCCCTGAAATTTGTTTGATGTACGAAGCTTACTGCAATAGAGATTGGACGTTGTTGTGATAGTAACGTGCATTACATCATCAGTTGTTCTCCTGTGACTAACGTTTGTGGTTGAACTACTCATGTCCATTGCCCCTCTCCTCCAGTGAGGGGTTTCCGGAGGAGAGGATAAAGGCCGTCTTGCATCAGATTGAACTGGGACTGAAGCACCAGTCGAGCAGCTTTGGCCTGTCCCTGATCTCAGTAAGTGGATATTGGTGGGCCTGGGAACGAGACTAAGGTTTTGTAGCTGTTACATGTGTCCTGCTAATACAACACTATAGTAAAATTGAAATTTCCTTTGGTGCCTATAAATACATGTAGAGAAAGTAGTGATGTGGTCTGAGGTCTATCAGAGGAGGTTAGACACATTCTCTGCGTACATGACTAAGCGCTGCATGGGCTTGAGCGGAATTCTGGAAATAATTGCGTGTTTTACACTCCTATGTCAACATGGCCTGGGACTAAAGGTAAATCTGCAGTGCCAACAAGAAGCGAAGCTACATTTGGGGCAGTTGTAGGAGTGCCTTGACGACGCTTCAGGTTCAGGTTAGGCATGCAGGCTTCCAGTTGGAGTACCAGGAGTGCCTTGTATCTCTGTCTTCTCCGCCATCCCATGCGGCAGATCCTTCAAGAGGCCATACAGCCTCAGTGACCCAGGGGTTGAATGGGGTTGATGGCATATTTGGAATCTACTAGAGCTTTCAAAATGTCAATTTTGTTGAGGTACTCGTAAAGACTACCAAGAACACACTTCAGTGCAGTAAACATCCATATAATTTGCCTACAGTATGCACGTACGTAGGTCACATGACTGTGTCCAACCTCCTCTGAAGGTATATATGGAACTCTACCAGACCTTATGAAGTCCTTATTACCCTGTGCGCATGCGCAAAGCAGGGGTAGAGTGATTGGTTTGTCCTTCTGTCTGTCTGTCTGTCTGTCTGTCTGTCTGTCCAAGCAGTTTGAGCAGTGAAGGCCTTGTTGAAGGCTTAACTCAGAATAGAAGTGTCAGAATTCAGAAAGTACTAGCATCTACATAACCCGCAGACCAGAGATCCACTCAAGAGGCTGAGAAAAGTTGCGTGAAAGTTGACAATTTGCCCTGTTCTAATTTATACAACTTGACCACATCCTGTTTCTAACATTACTGCCACAACTTAACGGTTATCGTATCTCATTCTGCATGCATGCTGTATTAAAAATCGGTAGGCCCTATAGCTATATAGCTGTATCTCGTCGTGCCTGCTGTGTATTCAATATCGGCTGTACGCCATGCATAATATAGAGTAGCGAGCGCACAGGGTATGTGCTCATGCTGAGCACCTCTAGTTTTGGATTATGGTCTGTGTGTTAACAATAATATTGACAGTGTTTGCCAGATCATTTCAACAGCTGGGCACTCACATGGCATCGCACTGTGATGTGTGTAGCTGCTAGTCATTGCTGTGACTTATTCATATGTACCACCCCAGTCAGTGATGTCACCATGGATACACTCTGGTGACCCAGCCGCCATGCTGGAAGTGAACCGCAATGTGGAGAGGTTTAAGGTATGTGGTGCAGTGTATGCGCTCATCATGAATGTGTTATATGTGTGTGTCAGAAGCTCATGATGCAGCCACAATCCCATCACAAATCTAAATTCTCAGGCCAAGTAAGGATTAGCAGTCGTTTCGGGCTAAATAATAAGTGCCTGTCAATGACTACTCAATCGCTAGGTGAGGCACTGATTGCATACATGCACCAGCTCGTACTTACAGCTCCAGGACTGACGATAAGTTGCTGGCTGGCGCATGTGTAGCTGTACTGGCAAATGCCTGAAATCGATTCTAGTCTCATTACCAGTGGAACTGGTGAGGAAAGAAATGCCCAGCAGACATGGTCTCCATAAAGACAGAAGTGCTCCTGACTACACCACAAAGGTGAGTTTCGGCACCAAAATTTTCTTTATTACCCCGTGCGCATGCGCAGCAGGGGGTAGAGTGATCGGTTTGTCTGTCAGTCTGTCTGTCCCTGGATCCAAGCAGTTTGAGCAGTGAAGGCCTTGTTGAAGGCTTATTTCAGGATAGAAGTGTCAGAATTCAGAAAATACTAGCGTCTACATAACCAGAGCTGAAAATAACAGGCGGCCATCGGTCAATTTCCGTGCAAGCAGCTGACAGGGCGGTCAAATTACCACTTGACTGGCCACTTTGTCCGGGCGTTTACATAGAGCTAATTAGACTAAGTGTCTGCACACTAATTGGCATATGAGGGGCTTCTGTCTAGAAGAAGCGCAAGTTGGCAGAAGTGCTCAGGTTCAATTCCTTTTTTCACTTGATTCTTTTTCCCTAGTGTAAGATACATGGGTTGAATCAGCCAGCTGTTTTTACCCCTCTCTTCTTTAGATTTGTGCATGTTTCAATGATATAAATTTGTGTTATGTGGGAGTAAACATCACCAAGATGTGGTGCATACACACAGCACATTTTGACTGTTATATGCAACCAGCCTACCTCTTTCCCTGGGAGTTCCGATTGGCTAGTTCTGCTTTTCGTTCTCTTTTCTGCTTAGTCTAAAAGTCTTATTCACTACACACCAATATAGTTACACCAATTTTTAAAAGATGATTGTCCGACCAAAGTAACTTAATGGCCGGGCAAAATCGAATTTGACCGGACAATTGACCAATCAATACATAAATGTTATTTTCAGCTCTGATAACTCACAGACCAGAGATCTACTCGAGAGGCTGAGAAAAGCTGCGTGAAATTCGTGCTTCTAATTTATACAACTTGACCACACCCTATTTCTAACATTACTGCCACAACTTACGGTATCTCATTCTGCATGCTGACATTGCTGTAAATCGTGGCCTAGCTACATGTGCATGTAGCTCATTGTGCATGCTGTACGAATAGGTGGTAGACCTATAGCTGGCAAGTCAAAGTTGTGCACGGGGTACGTGCTCTGCTGAGCACCTCTAGTTCCTGAGTGTAATTACATGGTTTGACCGGCATTTCTTTGTGGCTCCCCCCCCCCACTGGATGAAGCTCTCCATGATGCTGTTAACTGAGATGTTTGTACTCACAGGAAGACTTGAAGTCTCCAACTTTCTTGCAAGACAAGTTGAGGGAGTATTTTCTGGAGAACAGTCACCACATGACACTCGTCATGATGCCGGATGTGAGTGGAGTAGTTGAAAGCAAGTGCACAACATTGACCGTGTAACATACCGTATAGCGGGTTATTTTCGTGGGTGACAATTTTCGTGAAATGCTGGATATGGGCGTCAGAATTAATTTTCGTGGTTTTAATTTTCGTGGCACCCGCGTTCCCCAATTCCAATTCCATCGGCGCGGATGACGTAATATAAAAATTAGTACAGTGGCTCGATGGCCATATGGCCGAAGTACAGTTTCAACGACATTGCGCTCACTGTATAGCGTGAGTGCGACGCTACTTCGTCAGTAAAAGACGTGTGGGAGGCCCGGTGTTGGCGAAGAACTACCATGCTAACGCGAGAATGGCAACCGTATTGATCGATTTGCTGTGGCGAGAGTACTGGCCTCGTTTTTCGTCGCCCTGCGCCGGGGTCCAGTCATCTATGGTCCAATTCGATCACAACGCGAGGGACAGCTGGTGATAGAGGATCCTGTCAGTCGAGGACACTGTCAACAGGATACAGTCACGCAGGTACAGCTACGAAGAGCCGTACAGTGTACTTAAACGACGCCACCTAGCTACGTGTTGCACAGTGCGATTATGGGTTGAAAATTTCGTGGGTGGAAAATTTCATGACTTGTCGATGAGTCACGAAAATAACGAAAATTGGCACCCCACGAAAATAACCCGCTATACGGTACATGGATGACAGCATCTGTCCAGTGGCATGGCCAACAGATAGACTAAGTATTGCTACTGTGCAAGAAACAATTGTAGCAGTGCCATATAGAAATCAAACATTATATTCGGCCTCAGTCAAAACTGATGCTAATCAAGGCCTTGCGGCCTCTCCAACGTGGTGGGCAAGTGTGAGCGCTATCCATTGCTAATGCCAGTAGTAGTTACACCCGCTAACCTGATTCCTTGAACTGCTGCAGCATTCTTGACATGAAGTAATAGTACTGCGGAGATCCACGTGCGCTTGTGCATGTGTATTTGTGTCCACTGTGAGCATCTGCGTCTGCATGCGTACATCTGCAACTGTGTGCATGCACCTGTGTTCCTCTGTGTACAGATGTGTCTAGACGAAATAGATCTCTGTGTCTCAACGCATCTTTTCATTCAAGGAATTTCAGGATGTACTTCTCATTATCAGCTGCTCTCTTGTTTCCACGGTACCAGGAGCAGTATGAGCATCAGTTACAGGAGGCAGAACAGAAGAAGCTGGGGACAATGGTCTCGTCCCTTTCAGAGGAGGAGCGATCCCACGTCTACCAGCAAGGGCTGCAGCTGCTTGAAGACCAGGAGAGACAAGGGGGAGAAGACTGCCTGCCAACACTGCTGGTGTCTGGTGTGTAAATACTACATTACACTGTTATACATATGCAGATACTAAATTTAGCAGACTTTAGTGAATTCACAAACTCGCCCTCGGGTTGTCGTGATTTAAAGTTTATACATGGACGTGATATAACTATAACTATAACTATAACTCTAAAATCGTAACACTTGTGGCATTGTACACCCTGGCTAGCCTCGTTCCCAGGCCTTCCACACCTCCAGCTTTTGATCGCTTCCAGTATGCAAAAACGGAGGGGAAGGCCTGGGGAATCTTCTCACATGATACGCGGCACAACCGTCATACATCGTCACGCCTCATATCAACAGTCAAAGACATGTACGAGACCGATCTTGCATTCTGCGCTAGCTACAAAGATGGTACAAGTGCCAACTGAGAGCTACACCGAGCGTACGAAGCATACCCAGGCTACAAGGCATGACTCCAAAGGGCTGCCGAGTGACAAACGTGAAAATGCCCAGCTATGACGCAATCTTCCCGTGGAGCGAAAAGACGGCACTATTTGGAGTTTCACCCCTTGTATCACAGCTATCCCTCAGCGGTTTTGCTTCGAACCTGGATATGTTTTACAGGTAGGACCTACCTCTTCTCTGAAACTTGTTTCAGTTTTCTAGCTTCTCTGTAGCTGTGGATGGGAATGTAAATAAGCCATTGCATCTAGAATCCGTGACGTCAGCTGTGCCGCGTATCACGTGAGAAGATTCCCCAGGCCTTCCCCCTCCGTTTTTGCATACTGGAAGCGATCAAAAGCTGGAGGTGTGGAAGGCCTGGGAACGAGGCTACACCCTGGCATCACTTCACGATCTCTACCTCACCTATTGCAAAGTTTGTGTACCTTATTTTTGGCACACACTAGTATGAAGACCTTGATCCACGCCATGTCTAAGTGCTGAATACAGCCCTCGGATTGGTCAATCCCTAGCCAAGCAGACACACCTTTTTCTGTCATTGCATTGACTCCCTTTTACATGTCAACTTTTATATCGATTGATTGTCCTTTGCTTCAACCTGCAGATGTGGAGCGCACTATACAGTACACACAGCTGGAGCATGATTACGCAGGTAGTACTAGTCTCGTTCCCACACCGTCTCGGGCCTGGGAACGAGGCTAGTACTGTACATACTAGCAAAGGTCACTGCAAGTTCTGACTGCAACCCCACAAGTTGCTTTGTGCTGTAAAAATCAGTGTTGGAATAACAAAATTTAATGACATGCACGTTTATATACATGTACTTGTACTTGTTGCACCTTGGTGCATGGCATAACCAGTCATCTCAGGAAGCTAGCCACTTGCTATCTACCACGTGCGAACTCAAAGGGTGAGCCATGAAACCAATAGAAGTAACAGGAATCATCTTGACTTGTATCGTACACGTTAAATGTCCCAATAAGAGGAAGTCAGTTCTTTGGATGGAGTATGAAGTCTGTCCACACCTCCGCTAACCTGCATGCCGATGTCCTTTAGACTGACAGGCTGGCTGTCTGACAGACTTACAGACGGACGGACAAAACCAATTTCTTAACCCTGTGTTGCGCATGTGCTTGTGGTGTAAGTAATTAGAGACCACATTCGTACCCATTGATCTGATTTATGAGGCTGTAAGTAGTGAGCCTTGTCATCTGTTGCTGCTGTGTCTGAAACACATGATCTTTCACACCAGGTGGAGTACCGGTGCAGTACGCTGAGCAGCCCACCAATGGTGTGACCTATTTCCGTGCCATCTCGGGCATCAGCCTACTTCCCGAGGACATGATGATCTATGTGCCCCTCTTCTGTGCCGTAATCACACAGTAAGTTCACAACGTGAGCCATTGCTCTTCTGTGAGAGGTGTAGCTGTTGATCTGGCATGTGACATTTTGCACTGTGATGTGCAGCTATTGATCTGGCATGTGACATTTTGCACTGTGATGTGCAGCTATTGATCTGGCATGTGACATTTTGCACTGTGATGTGCAGCTATTGATCTGGCATGTGACATTTTGCACTGTGATGTGCAGCTGTTGATCTGGCATGTGACATTTTGCACTGTGATGTGCAGCTGTTGATCTGGCATGTGACATTTTGCACTGTGATGTGCAGCTGTTGATCTGGCATGTGACATTTTGCACTGTGATGTGCAGCTGTTGATCCGGCATCATCTACAGAATTGTCCAGACAATTCATGAGCTACATGTATTTGATGCTGTGTATACGACACCATTGAAGTTTCACATTTGTCTGTGCCGTCATCACACAGTAAGTGTGGACATGGACATCAGGCCTTTTGCATGTCAGATTCCCCAGGCTTTCCCCCTCTATTTTTGCATACTGCAAGCGATCAAAAACTGGAGGTGTAGAAGGCCTTGGAACGAGTCTAAGTGTAAGGTCCGATCCCTCGTGGAATGGATTCCATATAGTGAGGCTGTAAATCCTTTTGTTTCTAGAATGGGAGCTGGTGATCTGGACCACCGCCAGTTTGCCCAGCAGTGTGACCTCTACACAGGGGGACTCCACATCTCTCCCCACGTGACCCAGCACCACACAAACCTCTGTGGGTATGACCAGGGGGTTCTCCTCTCCTCCCACTGCCTGGACAGGCATCTCCCTTACATGCTAGCCCTCTGGGAGGATGTGTTCACAAGGTAGGATTAGAGATAGCTGGAGCGCATGAGCTGCCGAAGGCAGTGAAGGAGCGTCAAACTTAGCATGCGCGCCCTAGCGGAAGTAGTAGGTATTCACGCACCCCTAACTTTTACCTTATATGGCAAGAGGCCATTATGTTAAAGGAACATACATTGTATCCTGGAGATACAAATGTATGTTCCTGAGTAGGAAGAAGTGGTGTACAGATATTCAGGGATTCTACGTAGACCATCATATATAATTTGCAGACATAATCACCTGTCTAAGTAGCTATCTATATGCCTATCTATCTATCTATCTTAATTTTTGTCCACTGTGTGATGTTCGTATCATCATGCTGGCATCCTTGATCCTATCAATTTGAAGATATTTTTTGGAAATAGGTGGATTTATTTTATTGCTATCCTGCTTGACACTGTACATGCACCTCGTCACACTCCGAGTGAGGTTCTCTCTCACCTACACAGTCCCAACCTTCAGGACCAGGAGAGGCTTCGGACGCTGGTCAACATGGCAGCCACCAACATGGCCATGAGCATTGCCAACGCTGGACACAATTTTGTCATGACTGCCTCAGCCTCCCACCTGTCCCCTGCTGCCCACCTCGCCGAGCTCTTTGGGGGAATCACTCAGGTGGGAGGCCCTAGTGTGTGTTGTGTGTGTGTGTTTTGTATGCATTCAGAATCCAGTTTGACCATACAGATTTTAGCCTCATTTCCAAGCCAAGTCCACCTCCAGTCTTTGACCTCTTGACGAGAGATGGAATGGCCTGGGAGTAAGACTAGGATCTGGGTTCCTACAATCCAAGTGCATAGCAACCACTCACCACATTGCATTAGAGGCACGTTTGACTACGTAGTTTACCCAGTGGACGCTGAATTCATGGTACTTGCTACATGTAGTTGTTGAAAACTATCTTTTTGTGCTCCAATGGCAAGTGATAGTAAACCGTTGTGTCTCACCTTCAACCATCATACTGTTCACAGGTTGAGTTCCTAAAGCAGGTGGCGGAGCGTGAAGACTTGTCTGAAGTGCTGCAGAAGCTGGGATCTATTGCTGCAGAGATACTCGACTGTGGATCACTTAGGTGAGTGTTCCCTCTGCAGAATGACTTCACCACACCTGCAGCAATGTACGGCAGAGGTGGTTGGGCGGGGGGTGGGCGGCTAGCACGACTAACACTGCCAGGGAAATGACCAGGAGAGGCTAAAATCTCGATCTGTTGTCAGCTGCATATGTGCAGGGTCTTTGCATCACACTCTTGATCAATACATCATTTCCCTGGCAGTGTTAGTCGTGCTAGCACCCCCCCCCCCCCCCCCCCCCCCCCCCCCCCCCCCCCCCACCCAACCACCTCTGCCGTACATTACTGCAGGTATAGCTCATTGTGCATGTCAGAGTGGTCCTGACAAAGGTGTGTTGCATAAATATCAGCTGTTCTCAATTCAGCCTTGCTTAGTAAAGTACCATATTCTCCCAGTATATTAGCTATGATAACGCCTGCTCAAAGATGAGAATGAGTTTTGGGGGATCAATCTCCCTGTAGGCCTACCCCAGAGTGCACACATGCACATGCAGTGCAGTGTTCTCGCCAGGATTTTTACATAGGGCGGGGGGGAACAAGGTGTACGGTTTATCTGTCCATGTCCCTGCACTGTTTCTCTGCTTTGTGCCGTGTTGCTTGCAAACGGAGAACAACAGACCGACAACGGTAGACGCAGAACTGTCGTACACTGGAATGTACCACTGATAATCCGTCTTCCAAGACGCGTCATAGCCGATCTTGTGCTTGCTTCGTGTTACAAAGCCGTCAGAGCTCGATGACTCCGAGCGATGCCTTTGCTTTAGCCGTCTCGATCGTGAACACGTGGCGCCTCGAGTAAATCTATTCATATGCGCGCGCCGTGTGCATGAATAATAGACGGCCGCACTGGAGTACTAAGCGCGGCGGGGTGCCGCGGTTCCGCGCTTTAGCGAGAACACTGCAGTGCAGCACCTGTTTTGATACATGTGGAAGTCTGGGAGGGGTGTGAAGTTTTGTCTTTGAGGAAGAGATATACTTTACTCATGCATAGATTACATAACATCAAACCCTGTGAGTATGGTATATACACAATATACACAGCTGTGGTAACTCTCTCCCCTGCTGTCAATGCTGTGATGTTCAGCACCTAGTAACTGTAAGCAAAAGTCTTTGTTCTGACACTTTGTCGGTCCTGTCCCAGGTGTGCCGTCAACACCAGCAGTGGTAACATGGATGCTGTGGTGAACGCCATGGAGGGCTTTATTGACACCCTGCCAGGCAGCAGGGCTGACCAGCCCAGCTACACAGAGGTACAACTGCTACCAACATAATATTCGGTCATGAACACAAGTGTTGAAAGATCTGTAGCACGAGTTTTATATCTCATTCCGTGGATTTGGAACATTAGACCCCTGGTTGAGGGAAAATGTTCCACTTTGATCAAACCTTTCAGCTCCCAGAACAAGTGCATGACTATGCCACCATGATCGCCATCGTGTGTTGACACTTTTCAAATTCGTACAAGGATTATATTATATTATGGAGAATCTCCTCAGCTCGATGGTTGAGTTGTGAGTGCTTAATTTTGTCTTCCCAGTGGTCGCCATCAACTGGTATGTGGCATCATGTTTAAAGTTGGGGTAAGCCGTAAGCTAACCACCACCAAGGAACAAGGCTAGTTGTACAAGCTTGTGGATGCAATCAGAGTCTGCTGAAGTATCCACTAGTTCAGGTCCAAACTCATAACAGTGAATGAGACAGGATAACCTTCTCATGAGTGACCGACTAAAGTGTTGTAGAAGTGCTTTCGTCATGTACATACTCAATCTATGATTGACCTTCACTCTTTTTTGCTCTAGGATGCTGAGTTTCAAAGCAAGGGTGCTGGCAATGTGTTCTACCAGATGCCATTTCCTGTGAACTATGTGGGACAGTCACTCAGAACTGTCCCGTTCACACATGAGGATTCCCCAAGGTGCAGTCCAGTGTTTGAATTGGTTACTATAGCAACCTCTATATAAACTAAACCATATAATAACCTTGGTTGCCTGACCTTGGGATAGCTCTTTGATGATACGTGTGCCAGCTCTCTCCACCCACTAACTTCCTTTCATCGTCAAAGAAGATTGTATGGGTGATGTTCATGACTATGATAATGGCTTCACACGACAGTATCTCTTGCAGTCTTCCATAGTCTCATTCCCAAACCTTCATACCTCGGAAGGAGGTTCTGGACAGTTGGTGGGTTGGAAGTGTGCCATACACACAGAATCCAGCCCGATTGTCTCATAAATAAACTAGGAGCGAACCTGCAAGGAAGCATGTGGCTTTGCATGTGCACGTGCTAGCTGTATAGACCTGTATATGAAAGAGGAAACACATGGGCATTGAGTGTAAATTGCATAATTACTATCAGGGGTGGAATTTATCAATGGCATGAAATGGACTCATGTCCTGGAACTGCCACTCCTTGGTAATGGTGGAACCTGTGATGCTCCAGCAGTAAAAAACATGCATCGAGTTAGGAGCAAGATTGTCAGTGTCAGTGTAGTGCGATCTTTGTCATTACAGAACATTCCCTGTAGGTTGAGGTTGCTGGCGAGACTTTTGAGTGCAAAGTTTCTTCACAGAGAGATCAGGTGATGCACAGGGTGCTATATGCATCAATACATTAAGATTTTAACCGTGTGTTTGTGTGTGTGTGTAGCAGATGTGTAATGTTGGACTAGACTATAGTGACATGCGACCTTCGTACTAAATACACTGAACCTTGAACTCTGCGAATGCTCGGGTTGGAACCTTCCAGAGCTCGGCTGGGCAGCTGAAACAGATGCAGCTGGGAAGCAGCAGCTGAAGCGGATGCAATCGGGGAGCAGCAGCTGAAGCAGACACAGTCGGGGAGCAGCAGCTGAAGCGGACACAATCAAGGAGCAGCAGCTGAATCGGGGAGCAGCAGTTGAAGTGGACGCAATCGAGGAGCAAGACAAACGAGGAGGAAGTAGCTGAGCGAGCAAAGCTACTTGTACAGTGTATATGTCATCTTGACTACTGAAATGTGTGGTGGAATGAATTCTGAAATGGTTTATTCCTCCATATGTACGTTTCAAATAGTCATAATCATTCAGATGTATTGTGCTGTGATATCTGCTTACCTTTGTATCCTAGGGAGAAGGGTGGGGCCTATGGCTCAGGGGCAAAGCAAGGAGATGGTATCTTCTCATTTTTCTCATACAGGTAAGTATGTGTGGTTCTTTGCGCACACCATATGCCATTATTGACATTTAGCACAAATTTGTTCGCTATGTTGATGCTTCTATTTCTATCCTGTGAAGGGACCCGAACTCCTTCGCCACACTGGCTGTGTTCCAGGACTCCATCGACTGGGCAATGAGAGGAGACTTCACTGAGAGGGATGTGAATGAGGCAAAACTCTCTGTGTTTTCACAGGTGATTACCCTTGTGTACCTTCTCCCTTCCTCCCCTCCACCCTCCCTACTTCCTTCCCTACCCCCCTTCCCCCTCCTCCTCTCACCCACATCCCCTACCCCACCTCCCCTACCACACCTCCCCTACCCCACTTCCCCTACCCCCCTTCCCCCTCCTCTTCCTCCTCCTCTCACCCACCTCCCCTACCCCACCTCCCCTACCACACCTCCCCTACCCCACTTCCCCTACCACACCTCCCCTACCCCACTTCCCCTACCCTCCTCTTCCTCCTCCTCTCACCCACCTCCCCTACCCCACCTCCCCTACCCCACCTCCCCTACCACACCTCCCCTACCCCACTTCCCCTACCCCCCTTCCCCCTCCTCTTCCTCCTCCTCTCACCCACCTCCCCTACCCCACCTCCCCTACCACACTTCCCCTACCCCACTTCCCCTACCCCCCTTCCCCCTCCTCTTCCTCCTCCTCTCACCCACCTCCTGTCCCCCACTTCCCCTACCCCACCTCCCCTACCCCACTTCCCCTACCCCACCTCCCCTACCACACCTCCCCTACCCCACCTCTCCTACCCCACCTCCCCTACCACACCTCCCCTATCCCACCTCTCCACCCTACCTCTCCTATCCCACCTCCCCTACCCCACCTCCCCTACCCTACCTCCCCTACCCCAACCCCACCTCCCCTATCCACCTCCCCTACCCCAACCCACCTCCCCTACCCCACCTCCTACCCTACCTTCCGTCCCCCTACCGCTACCCTCACAATCCACCCAACATGCATTGCTCCCTGGTATTGTTGATATACGTGAACAGGAAGTGTTGCTATATTTATGGCAGCACAGAATGAAGGTCATGTGATAGGAAGTGGCAACATAGTTTGCCTGGGTTCAATCCTAGACGTAGGGTGGCAGCTTAGTGACCTGGGACTCGCTAGAGTGTGTCTCTGATACCACGTCCTTCAACCGGGAGTGAAACACGCTAACAGCCCATTGTATTGATCAATTGTGAATGGTTAAAGGTATTTTAGTGCTTTCGGTATATATAGCCATCTTCAGTTGATCGAGCTGGTTTAACCTCTCACTGGCCAGATGAATGACATTGTCGGATTTTATGCCTTTCAGATAATGGTAGTACATAACTAGCCACACTCATATTTGAACAACGCAGCGAGCACATACGTAGGCTGTCTTCCTTGAATCTGAGTGGTTGCCACTATCCCCTAGGCCACTTGCCACTGGCATTTCAGCATGGATAATCTTGGCATGTCCTCCTCATTCAGGTGGATGCTCCTGTGTCTCCAGGTGGTAAAGGCTCCACTTTGTTTGTGAGGGGAATCTCTGATGATCTGCGACAGAGCTACAGGGAGCAGCTCTTCGCTGTCGGAAGAATGGACCTGATTGATGTTGCTAAAAGGTAGGCAATGTGGGTTAGACCACTCTTGTTCCGAGCCCTTCAGTTATTATTATGGTACATGCAGTCCATTAGCTGAACTTACTAAGATTGACTTGCTGAACCATTTTTTCATGGAAGAGTTGTGGGAATTAGCATGTGTGAACTCATGCATCTAGAACATTAGGCACATTGGGGGGGGGGGGGGGGGGGGGGGGGGAATTGTGCCTAATGTTCCATTTTACTTGATGCATTCACATTATGATGTCTACTGGATGAGTTTAAGTGTCAACAGTGGACTGCACAGTCTTTGGAAAGTTCCTAAGTAGGTAAGGTTGCTGCAAGAAGTATGTGGGTTCACGTGTACCGTACTCTCACAAAAGAGCGCTCATGGGTGGTGCACCTTACATGCTCACTGAACAGGGGAGTGGGCGCTCTTTGTCTTTGAGCTTTGAGTGTTTCTGCATTCAGTCCTGAAAGAGTGCTGCTCACCTTTGTTTACGTACACCAAGCACAAGCAGCAGCGTGCATGCATCAGAGCCCGTCTACATTACTGGAGTCACTAGCAATATCACCGCTCACCTCGTCATCTTCACTGCCATCAAGTGCTCACTGAGGTCCCGGGAGCGTCTATCTTCATCTTCACAAGCAAGCCAACACACAAAAAGGATACACAGACTCATAGAGACATTCTGCAAGCAAAGTTTCTTACCTCAGATACGCATGAACATGCTCTATTGTCTGTCGCATGAGGCACGAGGCTAGTGCAGGGGTGGGCACTCATTCGAGTAAACTTTGACCCTATACAGGAAATTGAGCCAAAAGTGTGTGTGTGTGTGTTGGGGGGGGGGGGGGGGGGGGGGGGGAGGGACGCTCTTTAGTACATGTACAGTATATCTGTACTGCCATACAGTAGCCAATCGTGTGTTGTCATGCTCTGTATAGTGAACCTCTAATATATTTCTGCATAGGTACCTGCAAGACAGTGGGCAAAGAAGTTCAGCCATTGTTGGACCAGAAAATAGCAGCATTTCTTCTAACTCGGAGTGGACTGTCAAAAAATTTAGTTTGTAAGCAGTAGGTCTATACGAATTATGGCATGTATTTATTGTTTGCAAAGTCATGTTGAAGATTGCAGTTTACGTCATCACAAATTCACAATCATTATTTTAGCATTGCTTAAATCTCACGTTGTGTGCGTGTGTGTACATGTGTGCATACGTGTGTGCAAGTATGTGCGCGTGGCTGGAGACAGCTACAATGGTCAGCTTCATGAAGAAGGTGGAGTTTCTCGTGATCATGCATGCACCAAGTCCTCTTCTTGACGGTAAATAGCTGTGCTCCAGGGAGAAGCAGCAACAAAGAGGTATAATAAAATTTAATTATGTTGAAGGGATCGAAGTAGACTATTGCTTGTCACAACATATATACTACATGTACACAATCATGAGCATGCAAGATTGTACTCGATCTGTTGACGTTGATAATGATCAAGTTAGGAGTGGTCAATCCTATAGCATGCATCCATTCCAGTACCAGCCGATGTGTCGATGCAACTCTTTAGACTGAACATAAGAAGATCTTTGGATTGAAATGTTGGACTTGTACTATTTAATTTATTCAAAAAAAGTTTCTTGCATTAATAAGTGTACAACTATTACTTGGGTATTGCATCTGGGGGAAAACACACGTGCACAAAAACCACAAACTACCATTACCATACGGTCATCAACTGACCCTATGAATAGAATACAAAATTTAATTTCAAAGCTACACATAACACCAGAATGCATAAACAACAAGGCCAACCTATGAACTGGGCAGCTACAACAACAAAACAGTATGCCGCTACACATACGTACCTATCGCTATTCCACAAGGCTCTATCAACTGCTCTCTCTCTCACCATCAACTGCTGGATAATGGCCAGTGCCTCTTCAGCTTTCTGAGCACACTCCTCAGCTTTATCAACCGTGTACACATCTATGGGGGCGTCTGGAGGATCGAAGACATTGGGACGATGGGAGCTCTCGTAATGTTGCTCCAATGTAAAAGCGATGGAACAGAGATTCCTGGTGTCAGCAGTGTGTTTCTCTGACCAAATAGCAGAGGCATTGCAACTGAGGTCACGGTATTCTATAGAAGCATGGTTCAAGCCTAGCAGGTCATACATTCCTGCCTTGAGAGCATTCTCAACCACCTGGTGTGCTATGAAGCAAATGCTACATGCTACCTTTGGCTCAAATTGCAAGCTACGTCTCAGGACTCTCATGGCACAGCATTCTGCTTCAGCTTGTTTTAGCCAGCGCTGGGCCTCTTCTTTATCTGGTTTAGGCTGATACCGAACCAAATTAATAACACTATTTTCTTGACCTTGTCCTTCCATTATTTTCTGGTGTTCCACAGTTGTATCAGCACTGCTTACCTCAAGGGGAACACATTCTCTGCCCTTTGCAGCTTCTGCAGGTTTCTTTGACTCAATAATTTTGTACAAGTCTAAGACTGAAGTTTCAATGAGAGGTTCTTCACGCTCACTTACCCGGATTAAGTACATTCCCTGGACAGCCTCTCCCTCAGAGAGTTTGGGGTGTAGCACTATTGCGAAAACAATGCGATTTTCTTCTATTGCATGGCCAACCCATTCCTGTGGGTGAAAAGTGTGGCTGATGTCTCCATGATCAAGACAGTGAAGTAAAGAATCGGGAATATCATGGCCTAGCTTTGGTATCTCCAACAGGTGGGATTTTGCGTCACAGTCTGGTTCCTGAGCTTTCTGCTCTTCTGTGTCAACTTTCTTTGAAAGCCTCTCTGTAATCACTGCAAGATCGTCTATATTCACAATACCTAAACACTTTGAAAGACAGTCGCAGAACAAAAGTGGATCTTTCACAGGTATTTTGGCTACTTGAAAGTACATATGCCTTGACAACTCATTCCAAAATACATATCCTCCTTCCGTAGCTCCTGAGTCAAGAGAGAGAAGCAGTGATCCGTCCACTTTCTTGTGGAGTAGGAATGGAACCCTCCTGGTGCCTAGCAGAGCTGGAGGAGAGACTAGAGTTAGAAGGACCTCTACCTCAAGGTTCTTGATAACTTGCACTTTCATTGTCTCCAGGATTTTGCCCACTGCTTCTGCAAATTGTTCACATGATTCCTCATCTTCAGCGCACTTCTCACTGAATAGAAGATGTAGTAGAGTTTGCTTGATATCACAGTGAAGTTCTTTCATCTTTAGAATTTGCTCACAGAGGGAGGTACTACTGTCCACTTCAGCATTCCCAAGTATCTTTTCTTCACAAGACATTGTGAATTTTCGTGGCCTCACTTCTTCTGGCAGGGAAGAACACATTTCTTTCTCTAACCACTCTCTCTTTCTTGTCTCCTGAGGACCATCAAACTGTTCTTTTGCACAAAGAGAGACATCAGGAGGGAGTGAGAAGAGCTGGTAGCCTGTATCTGAGAAGTCAAGAGTACCAAGTTCCTTGTACCTACGTGAGTCATTAAATAAAAGGTTTGTGGACTTCACAAGAGTTCCTTGGTGACATGGAAGGTACAATTCTTTGAGAGTGCTTACCTCATCACGGTTTTTGGTGCAGAATTCAGCAAGTTTCATGATGGCAGCCCTTACTTTGGTGAGCTGATAAGGAAGAAGGGGATTCTTACCCTGCTGGTTATGAAGAAACTCAAGAATATGCTGCAGGTGCTTGGCTCTGATCCATGGAGTCACTCCAATGTCATTCAGCAGATTTGCAATGCTTGACATTGGAGTAGGCAGAGCGCTAATGTATGGTCGGAGGCAGAGCTCAGACCCCTTCATAGGTCTCATTACTACTTGGAGTGAGTTAACAAGAACTGGACAGGCTATGGTTGTCATGGAGTAACTACCGTCAGCACTTACGGGGATGCAGGAGACCCTCTTGAGGGCTTTAAACTTTTCACCATTCCTTTCGTGAAGATAAGAGAGGTTAGCAGAAACTACTTGAACAATGTCATCCCTTTGTGAGTCAGATTCGCAGGTGTAGTGCTGATTGTATTTGGTGAAGAGCTGGAAGCTGGCCAGGCCGGAGTTCGATATGTTTATAATATTTCTGTAGACATCCTCAGCATTTGCCTCTGTGACCATTCCGAGACTCTCCTGTAGATTCTTGTTAAATGTTCGTATATCTCTACAAACTGGCAGATCAGAAGATGATAACTGGGGCACATTTACTACAGGCATGACTGTCCATACAAGTCTGGCACAAGAGAGGACAGCTGCTCCTTGCAGTGTGGTGAGTTGGAGCTCATGATTTTTAGGAGGACAGGGAGCTTTGATCCAGCTCAGTGGGGGAAGTTTTTCTGCTCTGGCAAAGCAAATGCTTCCTATTTGAGACAGCAGTGGCGGGTCACGGTGCCATTCCACTGCCTTCACTGAGAACAGGTACTCGAGTAACACATCAGAGGCTTGTTCTGATCTGGGATGACTGCCACTGGCAACACTATTGCAGAGTCCGATGAATTGATTGGCCTTAAGGTTGGTCTTCAATCCCAAGTTTATGAAGAATTCTAGCCATTCCTCAGATTGGTATGCCTCACTGGGGAAACTGAACTGCTGTGGGAACATCTGAAAGACAGAACATTTTGGGTTGCAGAACTCATGAATGGGAAGAATGCGACCACTGTTGGGGTCGTCTAGACAAGGTACTTGTCTCAGTTGTCGCAAAAACTCACAATGCTGCTCGATTTCAGTTTTAGCTTCTTGAAAGAGGACATCTTTGATGTATTGCAGATGTTCTCTCCTTTCATCTGCACTGAGCTTTAGAAAGGCTTTGAATACAAACATTGTGTACACATCCCTTGAGGAGAGAGCAACACCACCCAAGTCAGATATATCGGAGTAAAAGTTTCTCCATACCCCTATCTTTTCAAGGAACACAACACTTTCGGATTTAGCCCACTTCTCAACACCAGTTATGCAACAACCATCAGGTAAGATGTAAACTTCCTTGCCATGCACAGATGTATAGGTGCCATTGACAGCTTTAAAGAGAGGGAGGTGTTTAATCCTTTCATGTTCCTTTCTATGAAGGTATGTGAGGTTATCAGACATTAGTTGGTCTATTTGGTTCGTCTGTGACTGTGAGCCAGGATCATATGAGTAATGTGGATCATATTTTGCGAAGAGCTGGGAACTGTCTGGCACAGTGTCAGCTATAATTCCAATATTTCTGTAGACATCTTCAGCTGTTGGTTCTGTGATCATCCCGAGCTTCTCCTGAAGCTCTCTGTTCTGAGGCACATTCACAACAGGTTTAATGGTCCACACAAGTCTGGCACAAGAGAGGACAGCTGCTCCTTGCAGTGTGGTGAGTTGGAGCTCACAATTTTGAGGAGGACAGGGAGCTTTGATCCAGCTCAGTTGGGGGAGTGTTTCTGTTCTGGCAAAGCAAATGCTTCCTATTTGACTCAACAGTAATGGGTCATGATGCCATTCCACTGCCTTCACTGAGAACAAGTACTCGAGTAACACATCAGAGGCTTGTTCTGATCTGGGATGATCGCCACTGGCAACACTATTGCAGAGTCCGATGAATTGATTGACCTTAAGGTTGGTCTTCAATCCCAAGTTTATGAAGAATTCTAGCCATTCCTCAGATTGGTATGCCTCACTGGGGAAACTGAACTGCTGTGGGAACATCTGAAAGACAGAACATTTTGGGTTGCAGAACTCATGAATAGGAAGAATGCGACCACTGTTGGGGTCGTCTAGACAAGGTACTTGTCTCAGTTGTCGCAAAAACTCACAATGCTGCTCGATTTCAGTTTTAGCTTCTTGAAAGAGGACATCTTTGATGTATTGCAGATGTTCTCTCCTTTCATCTGCACTGAGCTTTAGAAAGGCTTTGAATACAAACATTGTGTACACATCCCTTGAGGAGAGAGCAACACCACCCAAGTCAGATATATCGGAGTAAAAGTTTCTCCATACCCCTATCTTTTCAAGGAACACAACACTTTCGGGTTTAGCCCACTTCTCAACACCAGTTATGCAACAACCATCAGGTAAGATGTAAACTTCCTTGCCATGCACAGATGTATAGGTGCCATTGACAGCTTTAAAGAGAGGGAGGTGTTTAATCCTTTCATGTTCCTTTCTATGAAGGTATGTGAGGTTATCAGACATTAGTTGGTCTATTTGGTTCGTCTGTAACTGTGAGCCAGGATCATATGAGTAATGTGGATCATATTTTGCGAAGAGCTGGGAACTGTCTGGCACAGTGTCAGCTATAATTCCAATATTTCTGTAGACATCTTCAGCTGTTGGTTCTGTGATCATCCCGAGCTTCTCCTGAAGCTCTCTGTTCTGAGGCACATTCACAACAGGTTTAATGGTCCACACAAGTCTGGCACAAGAGAGGACAGCTGCTCCTTGCAGTGTGGTGAGTTGGAGCTCACAGTTTTGAGGAGGACAGGGAGCTTTGATCCAGCTCAGTTGGGGGAGTGTTTCTGTTCTGGCAAAGCAAATGCTTCCTATTTGACTCAACAGTAATGGGTCATGATGCCATTCCACTGCCTTCACTGAGAACAAGTACTCGAGTAACACATCAGAGGCTTGTTCTGATCTGGGATGATCGCCACTGGCAACACTATTGCAGAGTCCGATGAATTGATTGGCCTTAAGGTTGGTCTTCAATCCCAAGTTTATGAAGAATTCTAGCCATTCCTCAGATTGGTATGCCTCACTGGGGAAACTGAACTGCTGTGGGAACATCTGAAAGACAGAACATTTTGGGTTGCAGAACTCATGAATGGGAAGAATGCGACCACTGTTGGGGTCGTCTAGACAAGGTACTTGTCTCAGTTGTCGCAAAAACTCACAATGCTGCTCGATTTCAGTTTTAGCTTCTTGAAAGAGGACATCTTTGATGTATTGCAGATGTTCTCTCCTTTCATCTGCACTGAGCTTTAGAAAGGCATTGAATACAAACATTGTGTACACATCCCTTGAGGAGAGAGCAACACCACCCAAGTCAAATATATCAGAGTAAAATTTCCTCCATATCCCTATCTTTTCAAGGAACACAACACTTTCATGTTTAGTCCACTTCTCAAAGCCAGACATACAACAACCATCTGGTAAGATATAGACTTTCTTGCCATGCACAGATGTATAGGTGCCATTGACAGCTTTAAAGAGAGGGAGGTGTTTAATCCTTTCACGTTCCTTTCTATGAAGGTAAGTGAGGTTAACAGACATTACTCGGTCTATTTGGCTTGTCTGTGACTGTGAGGCATATGAGTAATGTGGATCATATTTTGTGAAGAGCTGGGAACTGTCTGGCACAGTGTCAGCTATATTAACAATATTTCTGTAGACATCTTCAGCTATTGGTTCTGTGATCATCCCGAGCTTCTCCTGAAGCTCTCTGTTCTGAGGCACATTCACAACAGGCTTGACAGTCCACACAAGTCTGGCACAAGAGAGGACAGCTGCTCCTTGCAGTGTGGTGAGTTGGAGCTCATGATTCTGAGGAGGACAGGGAGCTTTGATCCAGCTCAGTTGGGGGAGTGTTTCTGTTCTGGCAAAGCAAATGCTTCCTATTTGACTCAACAGTAATGGGTCATGATGCCATTCCACTGCCTTCACTGAGAATAAGTACTCGAGTAACACAGCAGAGGCTTGTTCTAATCTGGGATGCTCGCCACTGGCAACATTCGTGCAAAAATCAATGAACTGATTGGCTTCAAGGTTGATCTTCAATCCCAACGCCACTAAGAAATGAAGCCATTTATCATTGTGGTACTCTTCATTCGGGAACTTGAAATGTTTTCGAAACATCTGAAAAACAGAAACTTTGGGGTTGCAGAACTTATGAATAGGAAGAATGCAGCCACTGTTGGGGTCATCTAGACAAGGCACCTGTCTCAGTTGTTGCAAAAACATGCAATGCTGTCCGGAATGAGTTTTAGCATCTTGGAAGAGGACATCTTTGATGTATCGCAGATGTTCTCTCCTTTCATCTGCACTAAGCTTTAGAAAGGCTTTGAATACAAACATCATGTACACATCCCTTGAGGAGAGAGCAACACCACCCAAGTCAGATATATCGAAGTAAAACTTTCTCCATATGCCCTTCTTCTCAAGGAACACATCATTTTCGGATTTATCCCACTTCTCAAAGCCAGACATACAACCTTCAGGCAAGATGTAGGTTTTTTTGCCATGCACAGATGTATAGGTACCATTGACAGCCTTAAAGACAGGGAGGTGTTTAATCTTTTCACGTTGTTTTACATGAAGGTATGTCAAGTTAGCAGACATCACATGAACTATGTTATTCCTCTGTGACTGCGAGCCAGGATCATATGAGTAATGTGGATCATATTTTGTGAAGAGCTGGGAACTGTCTGGCACAGTGTCAGCTATATTAACAATATTTCTGTAGACATCTTCAGCTGTTGGTTCTGTGATCATCCCGAGCCTCTCCTGAAGCTCTCTGTTCTGAGGCACATTCACAACAGGTTTAATGGTCCACACAAGTCTGGCACAAGAGAGGACAGCTGCTCCTTGCAGTGTGGTGAGTTGGAGCTCACAATTTTGAGGAGGACAGGGAGCTTTGATCCAGCTCAGTTGGGGGAGTGTTTCTGTTCTGGCAAAGCAAATGCTTCCTATTTGACTCAACAGTAATGGGTCATGATGCCATTCAACTGCCTTCACTGAGAACAAGTACTCGAGTAACACATCAGAGGCTTGTTCTAAACTGGGATGATCGCCACTGGCAACATTCGTGCAAAAATCAATGAACTGATTGGCTTCAAGGTTGATCTTCAATCCCAACACCACCAAGAAACGAAGCCATTTATCATTGTGGTACTCTTCATTCGGGAACTTGAAATGTCTTCGAAACATCTGAAAGACAGAAATTTTGGGGTTGCAGAACTTATGAATGGGAAGAATCTGACCACTGTTGGGGTCGTCTAGACAAGGTACTTGCCTCAGTTGTTGCAAAAACATGCAATGCTGTTCGGTTTCAGTTTTAGCATCTTGAAAGAGGACATCTTTGATGTATCGCAGATGTTCTCTCCTTTCATCTGCACTGAGCTTTAGAAAGGCTTTGAATACAAACATTGTGTACACATCCCTTGAGGAGAGAGCAACACCACCCAAGTCAGATATATCGGAGTAAAATTTTCTCCATATGCCCTTCTTCTCAAGGAACACAACACATTCAGATTTACCCCACTTCTCAAAGCCAGACATACAACAGCCTTCCAGCAAGATGTAGACTTTCTTTCCATGGACAGAAGTACAGGTGCCATCGACAGTCTTAAAGACAGGGAGGTGTTTCAACTTTTCACATTGCTTTACATGAAGATATGTCAGGTTAGCAGACATCACATGGTCTATTTTATTCCTCTGTGACTGCGAGCCAGGATCATATGAGTAATGTAGATCATATTTTGTGAAGAGCTGGGAACTGTCCGGCACAGTGTCAGCTATAATTCCAATATTTCTGTAGACATCTTCAGCTGTTGGTTCTGTAATCATCCCGAGCTTCTCCTGAAGCTCTCTGTTCTGAGGCACATTCACAACAGGCTTAATCGTCCACACAAGTCTGGCACAAGAGAGGACAGCTGCTCCTTGCAGTGTGGCGAGTTGGAGTTCACGATTTTGAGGAGGGCAGGGAGCTTTGATCCAGCTCAGTTGGGGGAGTGTTTCTGTTCTGGCAAAGCAAATGCTTCCTATTTGACTCAACAGTAATGGGTCATGATGCCATTCCACTGCCTTCACTGAGAATAAGTACTCGAGTAACACAGCAGAGGCTTGTTCTAATCTGGGATGCTCGCCACTGGCAACATTCGTGCAAAAATCAACGAACTGATTGGCTTCAAGGTTGATCTTCAATCCTAACTCCATTAAGAAACGAAGCCATTTATCATTGTGGTACTCTTCATTCGGGAACTTGAAATGTTTACTAAACATCTGAAAGACAGAAACTTTGGGGTTGCAGAACTTATGAATAGGAAGAATGCAGCCACTGTTGGGGTCGTCTAGACAAGGCACCTGTCTCAGTTGTTGCAAAAACATGCAATGCTGTCCGGAATGAGTTTTAGCATCTTGGAAGAGGACATCTTTGATGTATCGCAGATGTTCTCTCCTTTCATCTGCACTGAGCTTTAGAAAGACTTTGAATACAAACATCGTGTACACATCCCTTGAGGAGAGAGCAACACCACCCAAGTCAGATATATCAGAGTAAAATTTTCTCCATATGCCCTTCTTCTCAAGGAACACAACACTTTCAGATTTATCCCACTTCTCAAAGCCAGACATACAACAACCATCTGGTAAGATGTAGACTTTCTTGCCATGCACAGATGTATAAGTTCCATTGACAGCCTTAAAAAGAGGGAAGTGTTTAACATTTTCACGTTCATTTACATGAAGATATGCCAGGTTAGCAGACATCACATGGTCTATTCTATTCCTCTGAGACTGTGAGCCAGGATCGTATTTGCAATGTGGATCATATTTTGTGAAGAGCTGGGAACTGTCCGGCACAGTGTCAGCTATATTTACGATATTTCTGTAGACATCTTCAGCTGTTGGTTCTGTGATCATCCCGAGCCTCTCCTGAAGCTCACTGTTCTGAGGCACATTCACAACAGGCTTGACAGTCCACACAAGTCTGGCACAAGAGAGGGCAGCTGCTCCTTGCAGTGTGGTGAGTTGGAGCTCATGATTTTGAGGAGGGTAGGGAGCTTTGATCCAGCTCAGTTGGGGAAGCTTTTCTGCTCTGGCAAAGCAAATTTTTCCTATTCCAGTCAACAATGATCGGTTATGATGCCATTCTTCTGCTGAGAACAGGTGCTTGAGTAACACATCAGAAGCTTGCTGTAATCTGGGATGCATGCCAGCGGCAACGATTGTGCAGAAATGAACAAATTGTTTGGCTTCAAGCTTGGTCTTTAATCCCAACTCCACAAAAAAATGAAGCCATTTATCACTTCGATACTCTTCGCTGGGGAACTTGAAGTCCTCTGGAAACATCTGAAACACAGAATGGTTTGGGTCAGAGAACTCACTAATAGGAAAAACTTGACCGTTATGTGGTTCCTCTAGACAGGGTAATTGTTTCAGTTGTTTTAAAAACTCTGAAGCTTGCTTGCAATCGTGTGGAATTGTCTCAACAACATGGAAAATTGGACCACTACTGGTGACCTGTAGAACGGATAGTTGTTGCAAAATAATCTCTTGCTTTTCTGCAAGTTTGACATCAGGAAACAAGACATCTTTGATGTATTGCAGATGTTCTTTTCTCTCATCAGCATTGAGCATGTGAAAGGCTTTGAATACAAACATCATGTACACATCCCTTGAGGAAAGGGCAACACCACCCAAGCCAGATATATCAGAGAATAGTGTTCTCCATGCACCCTTCTTCTCAAGGAACACAAGATTTTCTGATTGAGCCCACTTCTCAAAACCAGCCATGCAACAACCTTCAGGCCAGACGTACACATTCTTATCACAGAGGGAAACATAGGTGCCATTGACAGATTTAAAGAGAGGGAGGGACTTCATGTAATGTAAATAGTTGCCATTTATGTCATCCCTGAAGTGGATATTTCCAAAGTAGTCAAAGAGGACTCTGATTTGATTGTCAGGATTTGATAGTTGATTGAGCATTTGCGTTTCAGTATGAAGGTGGTACAATGTCTTCAGCACTTGAGAATAATCAGACATCTTTAAGCAGTACTCCTGGATATTACGGATTGCTACCACAGACTCATCAAGAATTGGCAAGCCAAATGACTTCAGCAAGTTGAAGGGTTTCCATGAAGACTGTGTTTGAGGAGTTACAAGAGGTAGGACCTCAGACTTAGCGGAGTACAGGTACTGATTAGTTGCTGGAAGGAGAGCAAAGTTCTTAATGACAGACTGTTGATGACACTTGAACACAGAGTCATCACAGAGACACTTCCACAGACGGCGTAAGTTCTCAGTTGTAATCAACTCATCAGTATTATCAATCTTCTCACTACCCACCAGCTCTGGTGAAAAGTTTTCTTTCAGAACCCCACTAACAACATCAAATGACACATTACACAAACAGTAGTCAGGGGACAGTTTTAGCCCAAGCAGAGCGGGGTGAAGGAATCTAGAGGAGCTATTTGGGAAGAGATTGAAGTACTGGCTGCAGAATACCTTGTTATGCTGATCAAATACTCGAATATAGTTGTCAGAAGTCAGCAGCAGAGGATACCTGAAGGGAGGTTGAGGATACTGTCTGACATCACAGGCCGACATCTTAGTAATATAGCCTGTGAACACAGTAAACTGGTCAGCTGTTTCAAACTGGGTCTCTGAAATCAGACATGGGGATTGATTCTGAAGAATTCTGTTGTGAAATTTACTATAGAAGTCAAATGCTTCCCATGAAGTAATTTCGGGAAGTATGTGGTTGAGCTTTTCAAAGTGTGATCTGAGGCAGCAAGGAGCATAGGTTATAATCATACCAATATTAGCCAGAACCTTTTCCACCAGTTTGGAGACAGTCCCAGTCATGAAATAGGCCTGACCAAATGGGTCATTTTCAATGTGGAGAAGATGCCATTTGACAGTAGCGGCAGATCCACTCTCATTGTGCTGCTGGTCCACTGAGGCCAATACTGGTGCATTGACAGCCCACAACTTTTCAAACACAGCCAGGGCTAGTACCTTCCATTCTTTTGCAGGGTCACTATCTACTTTCCTCCGGACAATGTCATCAATTGGTTGTCTGTCATGGGTTGGAGAGTCATCAAGCAGATCCCAGAAAGGAAACGTCTTGTAATACTTTCTAATGGCTGTATGAAGCCGATCAGTATCAGTATACTTCTTAGCTTCCACATGATATTGCCGAGCAGCAACCAAGAAGTCAGCATAAGCGGAGGACAGAGCCCGGATCAGTCGGTCGTTCCAAGCCTTTTTCTCATCACTCTCATCAGAACTCCACAATGACATACGGTTGCTGCTAAGTACAAATTGCCCATTCAAATGCACTGGTAAGCCAGTAGTGATAGGAAGTGGGAAGAAGCAGAACACCCTTCCTCTGAATGAAGTTGTAGTTGCTCCACTTGTAGAGAGGAGAGCAGCAAGACCATGCTTGGGAGCTTTCTGATTACTGTAAGTCCATTTCTGGTTGTCACCATTAAGGTCACCCACTCCTTGCTGAACGAGCCAATCTTCTGTAGTTTCAGATCTTTTCCTCTCACTGGTGATGGAGAGAAGGTAGGTTGCCACAGCAGGCTTTCTACTCTGTCTGAAATCTCTTTCCTTTTTGTGAAAAGAACTTCGTATCGTCTTGTACGATTCATGAATGTGAACATCAAATCTGCTCTCTAAGACTACTGTTGAACGACGACCAGTGATGACAAAGAATTCTACCTTGGTAATGTGGTTTAGAAACAGGAGGGAATCTTTGACTTGTGATACCCACGACAGTAACTTTCTGTGCATTTCGTCACCATCCAGCTTATTGACTCCACTGACTTTGTCTTCAATGAGTTCAGACTGCATGACAAGTGACATAGTGCACCTGAGAGGAAACCTGAATAGAGTGCCTCCTCCCAGTTCAGCAGGCAGATCAGGTGGCTTATCTCTCAAGTATGTACGTTTGAGGTCAGAGAATGTGTTCCAGAATGTTTCATCAATCCTGTCGTACTGTCTACCTGGATTAGCTTCACTGGCACCAGGTGCATAGCGACAGTGAGGGTCAAAAATGCAGAGGGTGTTACCTCCAGTGAGGAAGCTGGGACAGTCAGTGATATGGTAGACTACATTGAAACCAATACCAAACTGACCAATGGACTCTGAGTCCTCTCGCTTGGAGCCAAAACCAAGCTTCTGAATTCCTATCAGGTCATCTTTGGTGAACTCTGCATCATTCCAAACTAGTAGAGCAGGTCCTTGGAGGTCTTTCCAGCTTCCTGAAAGTACTTTCTCAGACTGATGTGTGCGCTTGTCCAAAACAATGCATACTCTTGTGGCCTTGGCGTCATCAGCATTTTGAATTAGCTCCTGCAGGAGAGTAGCATCAAGAGGATAATCTTGAAGAATGTTCTTTATTCGACAAATCAACACCTCTCGTTGCCCAAATGGTGCTCCATGAAAATGCTGCTGGTTAGAACTGTAAGCTTCCAGGAATCGGCTACGAACTGGCTTTACCCCAATCTTCAGGGCTGTCTCTCGTAACAGCAATTTGTGAACATATACACAATCATTATCAGGTTCACACCACGGGGTATCATTGTATGAGAGATCACAAGCCAGGTGCAGTCTATATGATTGGTCTGGCAGATAAACATTGTCAACATTCTTGGGAAGCTTGCATCGACAGAGCTCACCCAAAATCTCCTCTACCACCTCATAGCATGCTTCAGGTAGTGTGTGGCCGCAATGACCATAATCCTTGTACATCATAGCCAGAGTATTGAACAGGTCAGCAGCTTCAAACTCTTCCTTCACAGCTAGAGCATTAGTAAGCCTCCTTTCTGCTGCAAGAATGGAAGGCAGGCAGTAGATATAAGGACCATTCACCTTCCATTTCTTAGCCACTACTGAGGGTTTCACAAAAGCATGCCCAACAAAAATGAATGGCTGGTCATGATAGCTCCTGAGTATCCTCTCTGTCCCTGTTAGTTCATTTGACTCTGAAGGAGTAGACATTGTAAAGAGATATTGTAGAGGTGTCATTGACGCAGCACGTGGTCTGCTTGCCTTTTGCTGTTTAATATCATTTTCAAAATACTCATATACAGCATGACACATATCTACAACCTTGTCATGTGACTGTCTTCCTATTCTTTGACCTTCGAAACTCTGTACCAAACAGTCGAAGTGGCGAAAGACAATGTCCACACTAGGTTTGGAGCATATTCCCAATATCCTCTGCACTGATGTGCTGATCTTGCCACAGCCACCACTTGTGGGAGGCAGTGTATTTACAACTGCCATCTGTGTTCCCACCAAGCATGATGTTAGTGAATGACAGCCCCTTTCGTCATAAAACGACATAGAGCCACACTGTAGCTCTACACTCTCTCCTTTCCAGGGCAGAGGGTAGCCCTCAGGCTTTGCCATCACAGGAAGGAAATGAATACTAGCCAATAACATAGCATCAGATGTGTGATTACCTGCATGTTCAATGTTATTCTTCACACATTTAATAATTTGTTCCACCTTTAGCAGTGCTAGCATTTTCTTGTTCTCTTTCTTGTAGAGATCCTCTATTCTCTTCGCACAGTCAACAAGCATATCCCATGGCAGCCTCTCAGTTATTAGCCCAAGTCGTACCATGGCCCTCTTGAGAGCAGTAGTTTCACAGAACTCCTTCACCGGAAATTTCCCATCCTCTGGATCGAACAGTTTCCCTAACTCGGACTCGGGGTTGACTAGCTGTTGAGACAGTGCAAGGTGTCTGCCATCTGGGGACCTAGGTATGCAGTTATGGCTTGTGAGTACTCTTTTCAAGAAGAAGTCTCCAGATTGATTGTCTATTTCAAAGGAGAAAACTTTGAGTATAAGAAGAAGCACTTCATTGCGAACTCGTATGGCACTGTCGAAAGCTTGGATGTGAGAAAAAAATGTTGCAACAAACTCATGCTGGTCCATGCTCTTCACAGCCAATTGTAATGGCAGTTTCTGCATCTGAATCATGTAATCAGTGGGGAGGTGCACCACTGGCAATTTCAGGTGGTGCACTGCACTGAAAACACATTGAGGGGGGAAGGAGACATTCCCTTTAACGGAAAGAATTTTAGGCGAAAGGAACTGGCTCTGCTGCAAGGATAGCCAACAGTTGGATGAGCTAGAATGGAAAAGTTCATTTGTAGAAATAAGCTCAAACACCTTTGTTATCATACTCTCCCATGGGTTCCGGGTCTTCAGTTGAGAAACCAATGGCCAATGAGAAAAGAATTTGTAATTCTTGAGCTGATCAGTACAAAAGAAATGTTTTAAACCCTTGAGAAGTTCTAGGTAGGCTTGTGGGACCGTGTTCTGCATCAGCAATCTGTTCCATTCAACCTCTTTCTCGGCCTTGACAACTGATCTGTCCGATGTCCATATTCCTCTGCGGTTGTTGATGACAGCAAAGTTGGCATTGACATGCACAGGCAAGCCTGAGGCCACTGACAGTGGGAGGAAGCAGAATATTTCGCCATCAACACAGTGAATACCAATAGCTGGACCATCAGCCTCAGGCTTCACCAGCTTGCAGGCGACAGATGCAATGGAATATTCAGATTTCATTCCACTAGATATAATAGGTTGTTCACATGTTGAGATCAGCCAGTGCTCATTACTCTGTTCACCCGCCTGAACAGTTATGGCATTCAAACTGACATTACAACTAGTGACTTGAATCGTATGTCTTCTCACAACCAGCTGCTCTTGTGAGCACAGTTCTCCTTCCAATATAGTGCTGAAGGTAATCCGATTTATGTTCCTCAAGAAAAGAAGGAGCTTTGGCCCATGCTGCTTCAGGTTCTTCTTCAGTTCCTCTACTGTAGCCTCAGTGTAGACATTGCTGCTAATCTGACTTGGGAACTTCCTGAAGGGAAAACGAAACATAGTTCCATCGTAAGAAGAGGAAGGTTGAAAGTTAAACAGGTCTTTGTAAGGAGCCAGCTGTTGGGAGTGAGCAAAGATGCGGGAAGTGAGCTTCACCTTCTTTCCTGGATGAGACCTGTCCTGAACAGCCCCAGTAAGATGACTCAAAGTTGGATCAAATATGTAGAAATAGTCTCGGCTTACAAATGAGGGTACATCAGTCATATGGTAGACAGAGCAAAAACCATAGCCGAACTTGCCAATTTTGAGTGCGTTAGCTTCTTTTGTGGCTCCTGCTAACTTTGTAATGTTCTGAAAGTCCTCGTCTGTGAATGTGGCATTGTTGTGAACTACTAGGGCAGGCCCATGGGCTCCACTCATCCCTGGGAAGAACAGTTTGTCGGTAGTGTGCTGGCGAGCATCAAACATGATATTCAGTTCAGTGGCCCCAGCATCATCTGCATTCTGAAGGAGCTCCTTCACAATGGTCAGCCCATCCTTGTAGTCTCGGAGGATGTTCTTTAGTCGCTGAGTCAGTGGCTCATGCTGACCAGCATCTTCCATTATGTCTTCACCAATATCCAGATATTTAGAGAGGGGGGTGACACCAAGTGAGTAAGCCATCTGTTTGGTTACTTTGGAGTGGACTAAGGTGTAAGACTCAACAAAGGACATGGCTATTGATTCAAGATAGTCAATGTCAGTGTAAACTAGCTCCTTAGCTGGTCGCAGGACAGGGTATGGGGAATTACTTTCAATGGGTACTAGTACCTGGTGCTCTTGCACTAAGCAATCCTTAGTAATCTTGTCAACTACCCAGTTGAGAATAGCCATGACAAGTGGCCAAGTCTGAGGTGCAGGGATTATTTGAAGGTTGTTATGCAGAACTGATAGAATCTGTCTGTGGCTAACTTCACTCTCCACTCCAAAACTGGAAAGTAACAATTCAAAACGGGAGAGACTGCTTGGAACAACAAAGATGAAAGGCTGTAGGTCTTGTCTGAATTCTCGGTTTAGTTTCAGAGCTACGCTTTCTGGGCTAGCAAACCTGTTGCCACCAACCCACACCCAGAAGGGCAACTTGTGGAGGGGAACCACCGCCTTGCCTCTCTCTGAGACAGCCTGGTTCAGAAACTCATAAACCTGTGAAACAAGTTGCTCCAGTTGATGGTTATTTAGGCCTTTTTCATGTTTAATCAAAACCCCAAGATGGTCCACAGCTGCTGTTGCCAGAGTGCTGAATGACGCAGACAAGGACTTGGCAAACTGCTGTGGAAGGCAACCTTCCACAAAAAGCACCTGTGACCCCACTATCTTTGGAAGCCTAGACTTGTTGAGATCTTGGTGGAGTGCTACCGGTTGGGTACTGGAGGAAGTCAGTTGCTGACGACAAGAGCCCCTCCACGGAACACAAGAGGGATAGTCTGTTGGAGGGGTAGAGCAGACAGGGAGCCAAGAGTAGTCCCGTGCCAGTGTTACCAGGGCATCATGCAATGTAAAAGATTTAGTCCGTAACCAACGGGTCATGGTGACTGTATTGGTAAGATAAGTGGAGTGGGTATTGAGGAATTTCACAACTGCTTTTGCCCTCTCAAATCTAGCACTGTCGCAAGAGACAGGTTGATGAGAGGCTGAAACCTTAATAGCCTCCACTACGTTCACTAATTCCTGGGCAGTGACTGAATTCAGCTGTCGCAGACCGCACTCCCTTAGGGGATGTAGGTATTCCACCTGGTTAAAAGGTGGGACTGGAAACACAGCTTCACTCTTGAAGAGATTTACAAGGTCTGGGTTGCTGAAGTCAAACAGATCCGTAGGACATTTCCGCTGCCCCATGCTGTTCTTGAGAAATGGCAAACTCTGGATTGTCTGAATGAATGTATCTCTTTGCTTCTTGTATGTGGAGGTTAGAGTGTGGAAGTCACCCAACACCTCCATCATGATTCGGTCCACTGCCTGCTGAGGGTAGGTTCGATTCTTCACCATTGGGAAGAGGATTCGGCAGAGAAAATCCATCTTGTTCATGAAGCTGACCTGGTTTGAGGCTGTCTCCAGCAACCGTCTCTGATTACCAGCTTTGGAGAGAATGAGTGGGTTCTGTGGCAGGAGTTCAGTCTTGATGTTGTACTTATCTGCTTCAGCTATTGCTTTTCCAGTTGGGGAGGTACACGTCACCTGATTGATGGAATAGCATGAGCCCTGGGGGTGCTGCAAGGTATAGAAAACAGCTAATTTGCAGAAGATTGATATCCTTGGGCCAATGGAAGTGTAGTAACCACAAAGAAACTCCTGAAAAGCTGAGGCCTCTACAGATGCAAGTCCCTCACTCAGGGGTGTGCTAAGAGAAACAGAATATATTGCATCCAGTACACCAGGTCCACTGAACTGGTGGAGGTACTCCAGAAGCTTGGAGTGCCTCAAGTAACTGGACTGCTGCTCCTGAGCAAGTCTCACGTGGTGCTTGGCCAGGGCTGAGGCAAGGTGTGGACTGACTTTCTCATAGCAATGTATAAAGACAACTCCAGCTGACTTTGTCAGCTTAGCCAATTGGTTAATGCCAACAGGGACAAGGGGAAGACTGTCAAAGAGACTCAGTTCATGTGACTGGACCCAGTTCCAGAATGTTGGGAGCCAATCCGAGGGATACCCAGATGTGGGCAAATGTTTCCGAAGCAGTTGACCAACCTCTTTTTCTGTTAGCATTTTCAGCTGGGTGCTACCATGCTTGGCTATGTTTTCCAGGTGCTGGTGCAGACTGCACTCAGCAGGATCCACCAGAAGGTGATGAATGTTGGGAAGAAGAGACTGAGGAAACCCTTGACTACACAAGTAACAAGCAGTTGCTTTGGCAGAGAACGGAATGAACTCACCACTGATGAGGGGAAGCAAGTTAAGCCCATGAAGATCACTGTAGTTGTTATCGCTGAGACAGTACTTGAGTAGTTCAAGTTTCTCTGTGGTGCTGTAGTCCCGATAGGCATGAGTGTTTTTTCTCAGCATCTGCCTTACGAAGCTAGGAGTGACTGTGGAAGGAGACAGGTTTTGATGATCAAAAGCCCTCCACACCTGAGGGATCACCGTTGTGACCTTCACCCCACAGCTGAGCAGAAGCCTTTCAGCAACAGCAGATACCCCTCCATCCTCAGGAACAAGTCGTGCATCTTGGAGACCAACCCATTTCCCTCTACTGGCTTCTGAGTGCAACACCTGGTACTGAAAGAGCTCCCTGAAGAAGGAGCAGAGAATGCCACCCCACTCCGTTCCTTGAACTTTTCCTACTTCTGGCCAAGCTTTGTAAACCTCTTTGGGGGAGTCAATACCCTCCTTTATCAGCTGCAGCACTAGCGTCACATAGCAGGAAGGAAGGCATTTCTCCACAAGTAACGTGTTCCACTCTGCTGCTGGATCGTTCTTCCTCTCTAACGCAGGCCACTTGAGGGATCTGCGGTTGTCATTCAGAGCGAAAGTGCCATTGACATGAACAGGAAAGGGGGAAGTGGCTTCACATGGCATGGGAAGGAAGCAGAAAAGGCGACCAACAGAAGCTGAGGAACCGATCTCACGAGCCGTCCCCACCCAGGGTAAAACATGTTGTTTGGCTGCTTGTACCTTCACCTCAAAGTCAGTGCTACCCACCTGGTGCACCACCAGCCAGCGACATTTTGACTCACCTCTCTCATCAGTCACCACGACTTCAAAGCTTAAGGTGGTGTCCACCTTTGAGATGCTGTAGGGCGAACGACCTGTAGATGTTCCCTCAACCTGCTGAATAAACCTTCTTAGCTTCTTCTGACGCTCGACAGAGTCTTTTGCACTTACCATCACCCCAAAAATCTGCTTTTCTTGGCCATCCACAGTGAGTTCAGACACACTAATGGACTGAACCGAGCGAAGGAAGAGAAGGACATACTTGATCTCCTCTCTGAGGACAGCAATAAGCTTGTGCATCTGCTTGATATTGTAGCATTTGTCTGACAAGCCTGAAGCTGTGTTTCGTAAAGGGAAACGAAACAGTGTTTGGCCAGGAAACTGTGCAAGCTTTGCTGAGAACCCACACACGTTATCGAAAGGTGCAAGTGCGTCAGGTACACTCTGGAGGTAGGACAATTTGTACTTTTGGCCTGACTCTCCCTTCCAAATGCTTTCTTGTGGATCAAGGTATCCACAGTATGAACCACTGATTAACACTGGTAGATCTGAGTGTGAGAGACAGAGTTGCAAAGAGAGGTCTCTGTGACATACATATTTGTGTACATGTATGCACATCAATTTTATGCTAACAATTATACTGAAAGAGCAGAATTTCTGGAATCAAGTGACAACCAACTTTGACTCCTTACGGATGTAATATCTGTTTGTAATACATGTGACTCTTTCCTTGTTACAGGAAAGAAGTGTAGTAGTATATGTTGTGTACAATCATATGACTACAATGCATTATTAACTTACAGTACAATGCAGTAGCATATGAGACTAGTGTACAATCATATGACTACAATGCATCATTAACTTACAGTTACATGTAGTACAATGCACATATAATAAAAAGTGCACAGTAAGTCTAAGAATCAATGAAAAAAACCCTGTAAACCGAACAAAATCATACCACAAAAAGCAAAAAATAAACCACAAATCAACAAACATGTCCCATTCCTCACAGTTTAGCCTTCTGCTGATAGCGTATAGCCTGGTGTGAAGCCTTCTGCTGATAGCGTATAGCCTGGTGTGAAGCCTTCTGCTGATAGCGTATAGCCTGGTGTGAAGCCTTCTGCTGATAGCGTATAGCCAGGTGTGAAGCATTCGTGCATTGGAAGTAAAGCTGGGCGGTAAACCGGTAAATATCGTAAAACCGGTATTACATCGTAACCGGTTCACCGGTTTAGATTTTGCGATTTGGAGGGGCGCGCGCATTTCGCCAGGCCGGCTAATAAAAATCCACGTGCAGTTTGACAGATTGACAGAATGGAGCTTGCAGCAAAATTGAAGACCAAAGCGCCAGTTTGGCAGTATTTTGGCTTACCGGTGGATGAAGGCGGCAAGATCAAGAGTGCGGACGAAGCAATTTGTCGCCTTTGCAATGGATCAGTGATGGCGAAGGGCGGTAACACCTCAAATTTACAGTCTCACCTGAAGAATCACCATCCACTGAAGTTTGCGGAGATAAAACAAGCCAAAAGCGTCGACAAGCCTACGACGAGCCGCAGCTGTGCTCAAACTACAATCGATGTAGCTGTGGCCAAAAGCGAGAAGTATTCCCGAAGCTCAAAAAGGTGGCAGCAGCTCACAGATTCTGTGACCCATTGCTTGGCGAGGGACATGATGCCGATTTATTCGGTAGATAAACCTGGCTTTCGTCGAATGTTGGAGCGGTTTGACCCCAGGTACACGCTCCCGACGCACAAATACTTTTCGAACGAGGCCATTCCTTCGCTGTATGTGCGCACTCGAGAAACTGTAGCTGATGAACTCCGCGCTGTTGAGTATTTCGCTGCAACTTCCGATCTGTGGTCTAGCAGTACGTTAGAGCCCTACATGAGCTACACAGTTCATTATGTGACTGCAGACTGGACGCTCCAGACCCGCTGCTTACAAACGCTTTACCTGCCCGAAGATCACACCGGTGTTAACCTGGCGGAGGCACTTGCAGGGACACTTGAAAACTGGGGCCTGGACAGCAAGAAGCAGTCCTGCCTTACCACTGACAATGGCAGCAATATATGTGCTGCTACCCGCACCCTCAAATGGACGCGTCTGCCATGTTTTGGTCACAATCTTGACTTGGCTGTTGTCAATTCCATGAAGAATGAGGCGAGGGTTAATAGAGCTTTTGGAGTGTGCAGGAAGTTGGTGTCAGCATTTTCACACAGCTGGAAAAGGAGACGTGAACTAGAGAAAACTCAGCTCCAGCTTGGTCTACCAACTCATTCTCTTGTCACTGACTGCCCAACACGATGGGGATCAAAGGAGAGGATGGTATCCAAGGTTCTGGAGCAACAGCAGGCCATTCGACGAGTGCTTAGCGGAGATCGCAAAGCAGAACACCTCATACCCACATGGCAGGATATAGACGTCCTGGAATCTGTGCAAGCAGCTGTAAGTCAACTTGCATGCAGACTTTACTGATACCCTGTCTGGTGAGCATTTGGTAACTGTATCGAGCATTAAGCCAGTGCTGCTTGTGCTGAAGAGGAATGTTTTGGCAGAAGCAAGCAATGACACACAGCTGAATGTCGCGACTTTCCTTGACCCTCGCTTCATGAGCAATTACATCACTGGTAGCACAGAACTAGCTGTGGTAAAGGACAGACTTGTGCTAGAAGGGAGTGATTTGGAATTCGAAGGTCAAGGAGAATCAAGTCAGCAAAGTGTTTCGGCAGATTCAGCAGGCCAGCTAAGTTCAGCACCTCCCAGTACTCCAAAACGGAGAAAACTAGGAAGCTGGCTGAAATTGGCTAATCAGGAACTTGAATCTGCCCAAGCTACAAATTCCATCCCAGTTGAGGCACAGATACAGAAAGAGGTGGAAGACTACCTGCTCGCTACCAAGCCAGATCCAGAGTCCAATCCTCTGGATTGGTGGAAAATGCATTCACAATTGTATCCTACATTGGCCCAACTAGCCAAGAGATATTTGTGCATTCCTGCTGCCAGCTCTGCCAGTGAGAGAGTTTTCAGTTCTTCAGGTCATATAGTTTCTAAGAAACGTTGCAGTCTGAAACCAGAGAAGGTTAATATGTTGGTGTTTCTCACAAAAAAACTTGTGATGTACAGTCATTATATTATTCATTACTCTTTGTTAAATAAACTGTTGTGACAGTATAGTCTAGAAGGGAGGGGATTGGGTCAAAAGTTCACTATAAACCGGTATATCTCGCTATTATTAATTTCTAGAGACCGGTATCAAAATCCTAATACCGCCCAACTTTAATTGGAAGTCCAGAGGTGAGCTGAAAATTGCTGGAGGAGGTTTCTCACACTGGAATGCCATTGAGGTTGGTAGCCTTCAAGGTGATGGTCCAAAGGACTTACAGGCTGCTGGGGATCTACAGTCCTAGAGTCTTGACCACAAGTGGGAAAAAGCTGCCTCCTGCTCTTCGTGTGACATCTTCATGTATCGGCACAGTTTCACAGACAAATCTGAAACGGCTGTCCAAGCTATCCGCAGTATTTTAATACCTTCGATCATCTATATACGTAGATAGATATAGGGTATCTAGTGTCTATACTGAAATAGGGTATCTAGTGTCTATATAAAAAGAATACATTTGGTACAAAACTGCAAAAATGTAGTTATTTATGAAGCAGCAGGTTAAGTTAAGGTTAGTCTAAAGTGTCTTGAACTTATTGTAAGCATAGCATGTCTTGAGGTATCTAAAACATAGGTCAGACATTGAGTCCAAGGATCTATAGAAACCCGAGAGCCCTGGGCTGTAGCATCTCAAGCCCAGCAAGGGTGCTACTGAGGAAGGGCCCGAGGGTTTCTGGATCCAATTGGATTGCTGCTGAAGAAGACAGGCAAAGAAGCTAGGTCCATAGATAGCCTGTGCTGGCATCTTCACAGCCTCCTTTGGAAGTTCAGGTAAGAAATCAAAATGACTTTGAATCCCTGCCAAGTTTATCAGGGCACCTAGAAATTCACCATGCAGGCCCTTGGGACCGCAAATGGGCCCATATGTACCTACGCCACTGAGTTACACTCCACCAGTTGACATCCCACTACCTAAAATTCATTACACAGTGCATTGTGCTGGCAAGAGTAACATTGACCAAAACCAGTTGTCTCTCATCAAAATATTGTGGTTTAGAGAAACAGATCTCACCATGATTAGAACACAACAGTGACATAATTCATGCAATGTAAACTCTTGTGTAAATATTGAACCAATCATTGTACCATGAACCCTTCCGTGCAGTGGGGTAGCCAAGTTTGGGCACACTGGGGCACGTGCCCTTCCAATTGGGGGTTGTGCCCTACCATTGGAGGTGTGCCCCAACATTAAATAATTAACCAGGTACCAGTGCGGAGTTCAGTATAAAATTGTTTTGACTGCAGGATGTCACCAAAGGATCGAGCTACACGGTAACACCGTGACTGCTGCAGAAGGCACTGACTGTCCCCAGATGTGAAGGTGCCACGAGAGACTATCCTCATAACTGAAAAGTCAGGGGCAGCGGAACAGGTCCGGCAGCCCCGGCAACTGCCGGACCAATGTTTTTGACAAACCATGGTATACTTGCCAACATCAGGCGGCACTGAGCGTCCTTGAGGGCCTCCTCTGTGGATAGATAGCTACGTACTGGGGACAAGGCTCGAGGGAAAGTCTGTCTACGAGTCCAGTTGCATTTCAGCAAACTTGAAGTGTCTGGAGGACACATTATCCGGGCGCTTGTTGAGTATATGTACGATGGTAACAGGTTAACTTTGCGAACAACAAACTGGTTACGTGCTAGTTAGCTACCATGTGCGATTCAGAAAGGGGTGGAGCCAGGAAGTGAAAAAGCAGCAGCGAAAACTCGTAGCCAGTAGGCGTGGGCTACCAGCACAGCGTACATTTCCTTTCCACGTCAAGAGTGAGACGGTCACGGATTGCACGGAAACCAGAGAGCAGTGGCAGTGCAGTGCAAAGCACAAAGGTGCTACGAGAGCCCATCCAGGCAACTGAAAAATGACCCTGAAAAACATTTTTCACGCTTTGCGCGAAAGACAGATCGGCACTACACACCTCTACACATTGCCTTCAGCAGTGCACATTTTGCCCTACCAATCCCAATTTGCTTCCGCCGGCTCTGAAAGTGAAGGTGAAAAAAGTTTCCACACTTCGCGTGGACTGATCAGCACTACGCACCTCTATACACTGCCTTCGGCAGCATGCCCCTGTAGTGCCCTACCAATTCTACATTTCTAGCTACGCCATTGCTTCTGTGTACCAACCGTTCTGTGTACCAACCCTTCTGTGTACCAACCCTTCTGTGTACCAACCCTTCTGTGTACCAACCCTTCTGTGCACCAACCCCTCTGTGTACCAACCCTTCTGTGTACCAACCCTTCTGTGTACCAACCCTTCTGTGCACCAACCCTTCTGTGCACCAACCCTTCTGTGTACCAACCCTTCTGTGTACCAACCCTTCTGTGCACCAACCCTTCTGTGTACCAACCCTTCTGTGTACCAACCCTTCTGTGTACCAACCCTTCTGTGTACCAACCCTTCTGTGTACCAACCCTTCTGTGTACCAACCCTTCTGTGTACCAACCCTTCTGTGTACCAACCCTTCTGTGTACCAACCCTTCTGTGTACCAACCCTTCTGTGTACCAACCCTTCTGTGTACCAACCCTTCTGTGCACCAACCGTTCTGTGCACCAACCGTTCTGTGTACCAACCCTTCTGTGTACCAACCCTTCTGTGTACCAACCCTTCTGTGTACCAACCCAACCCTTCTGTGCACCAACCCTTCTGTGTACCAACCCTTCTGTGTACCAACCCTTCTGTGTACCAACCGTTCTGTGTACCAACCCTTCTGTGTACCAACCCTTCTGTGTACCAACCCTTCAGTGCACCAACCCTTCCGTGTACCAACCCTTCTGTGTACCAACCCTTCTGTGTACCAACCCTTCTGTGCACCAACCCTTCTGTGCACCAACCCTTCCGTGTACCAACCCTTCTGTGTACCAACCCTTCTGTGTACCAACCCTTCTGTGCACCAACCCTTCTGTGCACCGACCCTTCCGTGTACCAACCCTTCTGTGTACCAACCCTTCTGTGCACCAACCCTTCTGTGCACCAACCCTTCTGTGTACCAACCCTTCTGTGTACCAACCCTTCTGTATACCATGTCATATGTAGCTTCTGATTTTCTTACCAGTGATGTTGTAGACTGAGTTGAACCCAATGCCGAATTTGCCCACTTTAAAGGGGTCTTTGGCTTTCCCACTTTGCTGAAGGTTCCGAATACCCTCCCAGTCTGCATCACTGAAGGGGGAATTGTTGTAAGTCAGCAAGGCAGGACCCTCAAACCTTGGCAGCAGAGGTATGGCATGGAGCTCATTGACAACATGTCCACGAGTGAGACTACGGATATTTCGATGGTCAAGGATAAACTTAACTTCAGTAGCTTTCGCATCATCAGCATTCTGGATTATCTCCTATATATAGAGAGAAAGAAATTAGCAGCATTATCCATAGCACGGTATGGACACCAAAGAAGTCAGTTGACACAAATACCTCTTGACTATGGGCTCACAGGAGAATGTGACAATATCAAAGTTCAGGACATAAACTGTTGACACAGATCCATTCAATAGTCTCACAAAAGAGCACCCACGTTTAGCTCAGTTTCCTTGAATGAGCACTGCAAACTATAGCATTGCTCCAACTACAAATTTCAGCGTGTGTGAGTGGGCATGCAGTTGATCAAGTCGTTAAGTTTGGCGGTAGGAGAAATGGCATGGCAACTTCTATGCATCATGACTATTATTTGGGACAGTAGCTAACAATCAAATTTCAGAACATCATCACATGTCAAGCCCCATTCTCAGCAGCTGCAGCTGGAAATCGGCTGTCTAGATTGGAAAAAAAAGCTTCACTGCCAGAAATGGAGGTCCTACATGTATAAGGCTAGAGGACTGCTTTCTCAGCCCATTGGTGCAAAGGAGGAGAGAAAAGGTCCACCCCGCTCTGACCAAGGGCTTTTCAAGGCCAAGCCCAGAAGCAGCCATGTTACCTCGAGTGCTGAAACCTGCCCACCTCCCCCTGTCCCAACCTTTCTGCTGGCGCAGAACCTAAGACCCAAGGACATTGCTGGACGTGACATCACAAGATGAAAGTTTCATGCCATTTGCAGACAGCATTATCGATTAAAGTGTTAAACTCACAGAAGTTTCCAGGTAATTTCTCCTAGCTATATGGCCTCAGAATGAGGCTATTGTTAAGCATAGACAGACAAAATGAACAGCTTGAAGCGATTTCGTTTGCTTTCTTTCCTGTCTTCTGCATAGGACAAGGTGATGTGATGAGCATATGAATGGCCTTCACATGCGCAGCCGCACACTACCACATCATTTCTTAAGTGTCTTCAGTTGCTCCGGCCTTACAAGATCACTCAACTTCACAACAGAAGAGCTCAGAATGACTAGCGATAGCTGCCGATAGCACCAGATTCCATGTCAGAGCATTGGCAGATTTCAAGCAAGAGGGGTATGTCCTTATGTCAGAACAGTAGCTATGCTTTGTAAGATTGCCGCCAACCCCTTGTCCCCATCCAGTTGCTCCACCGCCGCCCCTGAGTGGAAACTCAGTAGCTAGCTAGCTAGTTAGCTACACCATAACCATAGATCAAGTTACACTGATAGCTAGCTACGTAGGCTAGCTAGCTACAAACCTTGAATATTTGTCCGTCGGGGTACTTCTCAAGGATGTCTTTGATAAGGACTGAGAGAGGAGGACGTCTCGGTCCGAACGACTCTCCCTCAACCATGGCGATCACCCTCGGCCGGCCTAGCCCTCCAGCGCGCGCATGCAGCTGCCGACACGCTATTATATAGCTACCGTATACCGGGTTATTTTCGTGGGGTGCCAATTTTCGTTATTTTCGTGCGTGACTAAGTCACAAAATTTTCCACCCACGAAATTTTCAACCCACGTAGCTCTAGGAGCCTAGCCTCGTTCCCAGGCCTACCCCTGTTCTTCGGTTTCCGTTGACAATATATAATACACGGATGCGGAACGGCGGCGAAAAACGCGGAAGGCCTGGTACGATTCATCACGTGCTGTATGTCAAGTGGACGTAGGGGGGTGTGGCCCAACCGCAAATAAGTTTAAAAAACCGCCGACGAAGTTGTGTAGATCGTCTGAGAGTCTCGACTAGCCGCGGAGCGTTCGAACCGAGCCGACTGGATGATGACCAGCCTTCAGGACCTGCTGAAACGACTACGGGCCCCGCCCCCCCTACGTCCACCCGTACCCGGTACCCCCCCCCCGTACCCGTACCCTTGCGTCCACTTAACGTCACTCACGTGATGAATCGTACCAGGCCTTCCCCGCGTTTTTCGCCGCCCTTCCGCATCCGTGTATTATATTGTCAACGTAAACTGAAGAACAGAAAAAACGGGGTAGGCCTGGGAACGAGGCTACTAGGAGCCGTCGTTTACCATACTGCAAGCGACGAAAAGCGGGGCGTGGGACTGGGTACTAGGCTACGTGACTGCATCCCGTTGACAGTGTCCTCGATTGACAGGATACTCTCGCTACGGTCAATACGGTTGCCATTCTCGCGTTAGCATGTTAGTTCTTCTCCAACACTGGCCTCCCACATGCCTTTTACTGACGAAGTAGCGTCGCACTCACGCTCATGATACAGTGAGTGAAGCGCAATGTCGTTGAAACTGTACTTCGGCCATCAAACCACGTGTACCAATTTTCATTTCGGGTGGCACGAAAATTAATTCTGACGACCGTATCCAGCAAATTTCCACCCACGAAAATGGGAGGAGCCTGGGAACGAGGCTAGCGCATAAGTAGGCCGCACTCCGGGGGGCGTGACCTACTTTGCTGGTACCTAGCCGATGATCGGATAGGATTTAGCTGCAGTGCGCGAGAAGTCAGGGTAATCCTCTCGTAGCTAACTCTTGAAGTTGCCATGGCGCAAACTTTCAAGCAGCTAGAAAGTGCTCACTGGCTCGACAAGATGAAAACGCTCTTCCGTACCCTGGACAGAGATGGTAAAGGGTATATAACCTTGAGAGATAATCAGCGCTCACCCAGGCGCATGGTCAAAGCCTTCAAGCTCTCGAAAGAAAAAGCTAATGCCATGCTGGACTACACACGCCGTGTGGGATGGGTCAATCTCGTCAATGCAGGCAAAGAACCACGGAAGGGCCACCGAGTCACGGAAAAAACATTTGTTGAAAACATGGCTCAAGCTGTGAATTCCGCAGAAGACGAAGACATAGCCACAACTCTGGTTAGGCCTCACCTTATTTTTTTATTGGATTTGAAGGAAGAAGGATTTATCACTAAGGAGGACTACGTGAAGATTTCCGATGCTCAGCTTGTCGACGAAGAGATATCAAAGGCAAAGTTTGACATGCTGGACACCGATAAAGATGGCCGCATCACAGTAGAGGAATACACGAAAGATGTGAGAGTCTTCTTCACTAATACTGACCTTGATCATCACGGGGGGGATGATCCAGTAGTATGTAGCAGCCAGGGGACCAAACACAATCCAGCCAGCCGCGAAACCATGCTCAAACGCAAACTAGCCAGCCGCAAACCCATGCCCAAACGCAAACTAGCCAGCCGCAAACCCAAACGCAAACTAGCCAGCCTTATCCCACCTGCTCCCAAAAAAATACGACTGGCTAGTGGTCCAGAGACTAAATGCATCCATCCCAATCACATAACCATGTTTGGACGCCTTTCGGGCGATGGTGTCTGAGGGTTATTAAGCAGACACGATGATCGTGCAAGTCTGACCCATACAATAGCTAATCCTGTATTGTGACGTTTATGTTTACAAGACAATGTTGTACTGTGATATGTAGCTATGGCAACGTTCAGTGACACATTTTGCTTGAGTTCCACCCCTTGCTTGTGCAATGACATGAATATTATATAAGAGGAAATGCACTGTCATGAATAATTATAGCTAAATGTTTTTTTTTTAAATACCATACATAGATTCATAGCCAGGCCCATCTGCTGTAAACTGTAAACACTTGCATGGCTGAAGCCTCTAACCTCTCAAAAAAGCTCCATGTTCATATCTGCAAATCCATTGATTAGCTAATTGTCCGATGTGGTGGATGAACGTTAACGTCTCCATTCTTGTATCCAGCTTAAAATAATGCTAATATCAATGCTTATGACTTAAAAAGGAGTATTGTTTTGCAACATTAAACTTGTTCACTCATCTTTAGAAGAAATAATGACCTTGACTTTCCTGTTAAAAGTAGGGTTGCCATGGAAACATTTGACCTCTGTACCCAAGTATTCAATGTTAGCTACCATGGGCAATTTGATACTTCATCAATCCTCTAACAATCAGGGTTCTTTCTAGGATTTTAGATCTTGAGAATCATGGTGGGCGCGAAGCGCGGAAAATTTTTTTTAAGTGTTCTTTTAGCGATCTGGAAGCGCTCTCGTAGCATCTCTGCGCATTCTGGACATGTTCCCAGACGCAAAGAAGATTGACTAAGTAACCAGTAAGTATCGATGTGTGGGGCTGTTAGCTTCCTTCTTTTCATCGTCGACGGATTACAACCACGTACGTACGTGCATAGATTATGGGTAATATATAATCTATGGTACGTGGACAGTCGATTGAACACTGTGTTATTGCTTTATTTTCTAATTATACAGAAACAAAAATAATTGATGTAAAATTAAAATTGTGTAGCAGCGTAAACCTAGCTAGCTCAAGACTATGTCTGCCTTCAGGCTTTCAGCCCGCAAACGGTCAAGGTATTACCAACCACAGCTACAATAATACAAGTAGTTTATGTTAACAAGGGTCAAAAGGGGGGTTCGCTCGCACCCCTAGATCCCCCCTAGATCCGCCACTGTTTACTAGTACACAAACTGTTACAGCGCTACAGCTAGCTATAAAATTAATAGTTCACATAAAGTGCTCCAATTGGTACTCTCATACTCAAACACCCAAGAAGTATGCACGTACCCCCTACCTTTAGGGAGACCAGTCCCAGGCTGATGCTATCTATCTATCTATCTATCTATCTATCTATCTATTTATCTATCTATCTGTCTATCCATCTATCTATCCATCTATCTATCCATCTATCTATCCATCCATCTATCTATCCATCTATCCATCTATCTATCTATCTATCTATCTATCTATCTGTCCATCCATCTATCCATCCATCTATCCATCCATCTATCCATCTATCTATCCATCTATCTATCTATCTATCTATCTATCCATCTGTCTGTCTATCTATCTATCTATCTATCTATCTATCTATCGATCTATATCTATCTGTCTATCTATCTATCTATCTATCGATCTATATCTATCTGTCTATCTATCTGTCTTTACTAGTTTATAAGACAGAAGCAGGCATATGCACATTAGGGTCAATAGATACAAAGTAGTTAGTGAGCCAGAAACCACCGACTTTTATTAAGCGCACAAGGTGAAATATAATTATATAACGACAAGTTCATTCAGCATGGTTGAGCCCATGCAGCAGCAAGATTGACACTTTCCAGCACTTCATTTTCAGGCAGCATGTAGCACCTTGCAAATACTGTTTGGGCCTACAACAAGCACTAGATAGCTATTGCATTGCTGCACAGTGCCTACTTGAGTGTCATTTGCAAGCTGTTCATCACTAGAGTTCCCAGAGATCTGGTGTAATAGTTCAAAAATTATCATGCACACACATAGTCTTGCGCATGGGGATGGAAGGGTCTCGTAAACGTTCTGTACAGCATCTGGAATCACAGTATATAGCTAGTCATTGACAGATCTGCATGCAAACTGATTGGTAGCTAGCTACCCAGTCAGCAGAACATGGCTACAAACGTCAGACTCCCAATGCGAAAGTAGGCATGGCCCACGAGACTAGCACACACAATAAGGGACCAGAAGAAACTAACTGAAGCAGGCAGACACCATGGTGCAGCCAGTCGTGCTGTTGGGCTCACTGCATGCAAGTGTATGCCTGACCTAATATTGGATCATGGATGCTGTAACAGTAAACTAGAAGCTGTCCTGTTCACTTCAGCATTAATTTTGTCCTCCTCCTTCTCTTCTTTTGGCTATACCTTTCTGAATATTTTTGCTGGTTCCATGTTGAGAAAAACTGCTCTACACTGATAGCTAGCTATGTACAGCAGGACTGTGGGAGACATGTCTATCATCTATGATCCTGTTTACTTTTTACAGTGTCACTGTGTCTGCTGGGCATGGGATATGGAATAGCTACTGACTGCCACAGTTGAAAACCTAGCACTATTTGAAGTAGGAATGCTACCCACTTTCTTCCTTACCTTGCTTGCAGCTTAGTAGCGGTTCAAGCCAACCTTCAACTCATTCATTGCTCGCACAGACTTTTAGCTACTTCCATACGCTTCCCAAATGCGTGCATTGCATGATCCCACTCAATTCCCTTAGACTACTGGTTGTCATCCATATGCCCCTCTTCCATGAATATACACGTGTTTAACAAATATCAGATTATGCAGGCAGCTACCTCCTGCCTTAGCTGTAACATTCGCTCCCCTAATTTGGGTTATTCAATGAATAACCCAAATTAGGGGAGCGAATGTTACAGCTAAGGCAGGAGGTAGCTACATATACATGCACACAGAACACAATTATTATTTTATACCCATAAGTTCCACGGCGAAACAACCAGTTGCTGTCATAATAGGAGTAGCTAATGATCCTGTGAGTGATCAGGATGCTCTGATAAGCTCACCTAAGACACAATCTTTAGCACACAATTGATTAAAGTTATTAAAGGACACTGACTAGGCCAGGGCAGTCATTAGGTTTGATAGTTGACTATATTGATTTTCAGGGCTTCGGTCGTTGACTGACGTTAGTATGATGCCTGACACTCTCACATGTTTGGATCCAGTGGTTGTCCAATCAGCTACTATAGAATTGTGTGGAGTGGTGTGGCGATGCTTCTGGGATAATCATTATTTTGGGGGATTCTATACTCACGTGTTCACATGGTTATGTTAAAAAGGTTGTCTACATGTTAATGACTAGTATGTATGCATCATAACTGTTGTAAAAGTTGCTGGCTCCGGTCCTACGTAGCTCATTCATAACTACATAGTGGCCATGGAAGGTAGCTAGGCAGTATAGTATTTAGAGACCATGCATGGAGTCAGGAGCACCTTACAGAAAATCCGTATGGTACCAAGCACACAACTAGAAATGCAGCCTATAGTACATACTCCTCACATAGGGTCACATCGTTGTCTAAGCCAGTATGTGGATATAGGTTAATCGACGAGGGTCTACGGGATATTTAGAGCCCCGCGGAAACCATATAGACACCCGCGCGCGAATCGCAAGGGTGTTTATAGGTTTCCAAGGGGATCTAAATCCCGTAGGCCCCGAGGGTTTCATCGTTTAAGGTATTTATACTACACAGCTGGCAGCCAATCAAATCGTTGTCTGTATTAGCAACCGAAACAGTTAGCAACCGTTCAGTCAGAAAGACTTCGCACAGAGATGGCGACTTTTATAGCAGCTGCATGCTCTCGCCATCCGCGTAACCGACAACTCTGCGTTCTATACTCGTGCCTCGTGTTTGGGACTGTGACTCCGAAGCGGAACCAGACTCTGGGATCGCACCAAATACGCCCGACACTTACGGAGGTGAGACGTATATAAGACGACCAAGGCTCCATGATCCACGCTCGTCTGGCTACAGTGCTCACACGCAAATACGCTCGCGCGCAAGACCGAATCATGAACTGTACATTGAGGTAGCTATCTAGTCTATACAGTATATCTACTGTATGACGCTGTAACTACATGAAATTTACAGGTGTATAAGTGAAATTTTACAGGTGTATAAGTAAAATTTACAGGTGTATAGGTGAAATAAACCCCCTTCAATTGGCCAATCATATCGCAGTATTTCATTGAAGTATAGTACTTCAATTATTATATTCTGTAGAATCATACTGCAATCCTATTGGTCACTGTAGTGCTTATTCCCATGGAATAATTCACAATAATATTATTCCATGGCTGAACATGACTTTTACAAGACGACAACAATGAAGTGTGTTGTCTGAAAACAAACTTGACATGTGGACATGTAATTACCTAATGTATTTATTGCTGAAGTTCTGAATATAATAAAACAATTATTGCACGCTTCTGTGTTGGATATCAGATTTATTACTACCCTTGGAATGCAATATTCCACTCGGCCTTCGGCCTCGGGGAATATTGCATTCCTCGGGTAGTAATAAATCTTGATATCCAACACAGTAGTGTGCAATAATTGTTTATTATCACCCAGTTTGCAGGGTGATATGCACAGTTGTTATCTCAGAGTATACTCTGTTACAGTGTAGTCTGTGTATGTTGTTACTCCTACATCCGGTGAAACATTATTCAAATCAGTCATAGTTTGTTAATACACTCACTTACAAACTGATGTGTTGGAAATCAAGCTACCACTTATTGTAGCTAATGGTGGTGTATCCGATTAAGTATGAGAAAGAATTGCATGCACTATACTAGTATAGCTGAAGGTTTCTGTATGTAATCACACTGTCGTTGTTTAGTAGAAACAGCTCATCCTGATTAGTCATGATCAGCTGCTATGTGTGTGGTATTGACTGCATGTAGCATACTGTCACTGGATGTACAGTTCGAGCAGCCCTATAGGTGTGTCTTCTGTATCAAGGAAAAAAGCATTACTAGCGGTTGTGAGTATACGAACTTCAATTTCACTGGTCACAGTTTCATTCAGTTGCTTGCAGAACCATGGAGGGTTATTGAACTGGCAGCAATCCGTGCTAGTTGGTCCGCAACCCTCCCCATCCCAGAGGGGGTCTTCATCATACAACCTATCAGTAGCTGGTCTACGATCCGTAGTGCCAGATTCACAAAAGTAGTCATCCTGCACAAAATCTGGAATTTGCAAAGTGTTGTTGTTATTAGCATCAATACATGGGCAACATTGTTCCCTACTGGAATCGGAAGGGTCCTCACTTTGTCCCCCTGCAAAGGTCCATATGTGCTTCCGAGGTCCAGGATATCCATATGTGATGGAGACGCCGTCTACATAGTTTAAAGCTCTGTTTGTTTCCAGGGTTATTCGGCGTTGTGTGTTCTGGGCAAATTGAAATGCTTCTGGTCTGCCATACTGGTAACCAATAATCCTCCCACACACACGGCTGTACTGTACTCCATTAGTGGGGAAGAATACAGCACTAGAACCATTCGCTCTCACTCTTCCACATGCCCTCCTAAGACTCAGCCCTTGGTATTCTGTCCATGGTTCTGGACAGGTCTGGGTGGGGTCACTCATGTTCAGGTAGCCAACCCGTGCTGCACCAGGGGAACCATCACAGCACTCTCCTGTGAGATCACAGTACACCTGAACAGCAGCTCCACTAGTGTTAGTGACCCAGTAGTCTCCCGAGGGCCACTGTGGCTGCTGTCGAGCTATTGCCCTGCAAGACGTCGCAGGGCAGGTTGCTTCTTGGCCACTCAAAGTGCCTTCCAATGCTGAGATGATTTCATTTCGTAGTATTGAGTTTGTATCAGCTGTGATTCCGGCCAAATCATCGTCTGAAGGACAGGCTTGCATGTCGAACACTGTGATAGGGTAACCAACAGGGAGTATACTCGTGGCACAGCGCTGCTGACAATGAGCAGAGTAAACAGCAACAGCTAAAATGATGATAGACATAGTAGCAATTTTGATGAGAGACATTTTGCTGCTCGATTGTTAAAGTGTCCTATAAACTGATTTGCAGAGTATTTGTAGCAGTGCTGTGAATTGGTTGTGTTCAGCACCTTGTTCCTATTTGTTTGATGCTCTTGTAACCGAATGTTGCAGGCTTACTTCAAACAATACCGGCACCTTTTATCTCCCAGACTCTTGTTCATACCAGTGCCAGTGTGTAATGTATACCAGACTGTGTTTTATTCAGAAACACTGGTTGAATGCAGAGTAAAATCACATTTAACCTGTGTACCAGTATTATTGTTTTCTGGGTAGTATATGGCTAAGCTGCAGCTTTCTATGTTGCCACATGTACACTTTTAACATGGAATTATTATTCTGGGAGAATCAAGCAAATAAGCTACAGTAATACCGATTTTAACACCATGGTACCTCAATGCGTGAGCCTTAGCAAGTTATGGTTCCCATATTGAATCCCCGTTTGTAATAGTTCACTCCTGCATACCGGTACTTCTTTTAGCTGACCCTAATTTAAGTGCAACTAATTAGCACAGGTGTTGTATAGCCATGTAGCTGCCTGTGCAGAAAATTTTAGATACTGATCTGGAACCATGCACTCATTGTATTCAAATAAGACCACTTGAACTGGTGTGGAGAGTAGCTTGGGAATATCGGGAAAACAATGATGATAAACGAGAAAAAGCACAATCAGTGGGTAAGTTCCATAATCCATTGTCTACTAAGCTAAATTGTAGCATCCTAGTTAGTTAGCTGCAACCTTCTGATGTGCACACATGGTTTTGACGTCCTTGTTTGCAATTATATGGGATGCATCTGACTAATGGAAAGAGCAGATTTCATCATGTTATTCTGTAGTGTTAACAACAGAGTACATGCACTGTGTAACACGAGATGCATAGACAGCCATCCTTCCAGTAATGCACATGCATTATTGCAGACATTCAGTATTACATTCCATCAAAGTTCATTGAATAACCCAAATAAGGGGAGCAAATGTTACGTATACAGCTAAGGCAGGAAGTAGCTATATATACATGCACACAGAACATAATTATATCATTATACCGAGAAGTTTAAGTTCCATGGTACTGTAACACTAGTAAATCTGCAACCAGTTGCTGTCATGTCAATTCAAGAGAGTAATGATCCTGAGAGTGATCAGGATGCTCTGATAAGGTCACCACAGACACAATCTTTAGCACACAAATGAATAAACTTTAAAGGTCATTCTAGGCCAGGGCAGCCATTAGGTTTGATAGTTGACTAACTGACTAGCTACACTGATTTTCGGAGCTTAAACTGTTAATTGACTGACGTTGGCATAATGTCAGACCATCTCACATGTTTGGGTCCAGTGGTTGTCCAATTAGCTATAGCATTGTCTATGTCAGGTGTGGAGTGTTGTAATTGTGGGGATACTTCTGCATTATTTTGGGGAATCTGTTTATTATACTGCTGGAAAAGGTCATCCAAATGTTAATAGCATTCATGACTAGTATGTATAGTAACCTTAGTATAAAAGTTGCTGGCCTCTACCTCATTCATAATAGCTAACTACATGCATAGTGGCCATGGGTCCAAAAAGGGAAGTAGCTAGGTACTGAATCTTTATAGAGCCAGTCAGTAGCACCGTACATATTCTTGATACCAAATCAGTCATAGTTTGTTAACACATTCACTTACAAACTGATGTGCTGGAAAGCTATGTAGCACTTAGCACTGATCATTACTAATAATATAATATTATGATGGTGGTGGATTGGATTTGATGTACGTATGAGTATGAATTGCATGCACCGTAGCTAAAGGTTTCTGTAATCACGTGTACTCTCATCACTTTAGTACTCGTCCTGATTAGTCAGCTGTTATGTGTGTGAATGTAGCATGCTGTCACTGGACGTACAGTTCAAGCAGCCCTATAGGTGTGTCTTCTGTATCAAGGAAAAATGCATTACTAGCGGTTGTGAGTACACGAACTTCAACTTCACTGTTCACAGTTTCATTCAGTTGCTTGCAGAACCACGGAGGGTTGTTGAGCTGGCAACAATCACTGGTAAGTCCACAACCCTCCCCATCCCAGAGGGGGTCTTCGTCCCACAACCTATCAATAGCTGGTCTACGATCTGTAGTACCAGATTCACAAAAGTAGTCATCCTGCATAAAATCTGGAATTCGCAAAGTGTAGTTGTTATTAGCATCAATACATGGGCAACACTGTTCCCTATTGGAATCGGAAGGGTCCTCACTTTGTCCCCCTGCAAAGGTCCATATGTGCTTCCGAGGTCCAGGATATCCATATGTTATGGAGACGCCATCTACATAGTTTGTTTCCAAGGTTATTTGGCGTTGTGTGTTCTGGGCAAATTGAAATGCTTCTGGTCTGCCATACTGGTAACCAATAATCCTCCCACATACTCGGCTGTACTGTACTCCATTAGTGGGGAAGAATACAGCACTAGAACCATTCGCTCTCACTCTTCCACACGCCCTCCTAAGACTCGGCCCTTGGTACTCTGTCCATGGTTCTGGACAGGTCTGGGTGGGGTCACTCATGTTCAAGTAGCCAATCCGTGCTGCACCAAGGGAACCATCACAGCACTCTCCTGTGAGATCACAGTACACCTGAACAGCAGCTCCACTAGAGTTAGTGACCCAGTAGTCTCCCGAGGGCCACTGTGGCTGCTGTTGAGCTATTGACCTGCAAGACGTTGCAGGGCAGGCTGCATCTTGGCCACTCAAAGTGCCTTCCAATGCTGGGATGATTTCATTTCGTAGTATTGAGTTTGTATCAGCTGTGATTCCGGCCAACTCATCATCCGAAGGACAGGTTTGCATGTCGAACACTGTGATAGGGTAACCAATGGGGAGTATACGCGTGGCACAGCGCTGCTGACAATGAGCAAAGTAAACAGTAACTACTAATACGATGATAGCTGTAGTAGCAATTTTGATGAGAGACATTTTGCTGCTCGATTGTTATAAACTGATTACACTGTACTTTGCAGAGTATTTGTAGTGGTCCTGTTGGTTGTGTTCAGCACCTTGTTCTTAATGATTGGTGCTCTTGTAACCGGATGTTGCAGCTTACTTCAAACAGTACCAGCACCATTTATCTCCCAGACTCTTGATCATACCAGTGCCAGTGTGTAGCTATATGTATTCCAGACTGTGTTTAGCTACAGCTTTCTATGTTGCCAAATGTACACTTTTAACCTGGAATTATTATTCTGGGAGAATCAAGCAAGGAAGGTTGAATAAGCTACAGTAATACTGATTTTAACGCCATGGTACCTCAATGCGTGAGCCTTAGCAAGTTATGGTTCCCATATTGAATCCCCGTTTGTAATAGTTCACTGCTGCAAACTTCTTTTAGCTGACCCTAATTTAAGTGCAACTAATTAGCACAGGTGTTGTATAGCCATGTAGCTGCCTGTGCAGAAAGTTTTAGATACTGATCTAGAACCGTGCGCTCATTGTATTCACTATATTATCAAAGACCACCTGAACTGGTGTGGAGAGTAGCTTGGGGATTTTGGAAAAGCAGTGATAATAAACTAAGAAAAAGAATTGGGCAAGTTAAAATAATTCATTGTCTTACTATGCCAAAACATAGCTAGCAACCTTTTTCATTAGCTGCAACCTTCTGATGTGCACATGTGGTTTTGACGTCCCTGTTTGCAATTATATGGGATGCATCTGACTAATGGAAAGAGCAGATTTCATCATGTTATTCTGTAGTGTGGACAACAGAGTACATGCACTGTATAACACGAGATGCATAGACAGCCATCCTTCCAGTAATGCACATGCATTCTTGCAGACATTCAGTATTACATTCCATCAAAGTTCATTGAATAACCCAAATAAGTAGAGCAAATGTTACGTATACAGCTAAGGCAGGAAGTAGCTATATATACATGCACACAGAACATAATTATATCATTATACCCAGATGTTTAAGTTCCATGGTACACTAGTAAATCTGCAACCAGTTGCTGTCATGTCAATTCAAGAGAGTAATGATCCTGAGAGTGATCAGGATGCTCTGATACGTAAGGTCACCTCAGACACAAACCAATTACGCTGTACTTTGCAGAGTATTTGTAGTAGGTCCTGTAGGTTGTGTTCAGCACCTTGTTCTTAATGGTTGGTGCTCTTGTAATTGGATGTTGCAGGCTTACTTCAAGCAATACTGGCACCTTTTAGCTACCTCCCAGACTCTTTACTAAACCAGTGCCGGTGTGTAATGTATACCAGACTGTGTCTTATTCAGAAACACTGCTTGAATGCATGCAGCAGAGTAAAATCACACTTAACCTGTGTACCAGCAGTAATGTTTTCTGGGTAGTATATAACTCCATGGTATACCTCAATGCGCGAGTCTTAGCAAGTTGCGGTCAGTAATAGTTCACTGCTGCATACCTGACCTTAATTGAAGACCTACTAATTAGCACAGGTGTTGTTTAGCCATGTACCTGTGCAGATGCTGATCTGGAACCATGCACTCATTGTATTCAATTAAGACCACCTGAACTGGTGTGGAGAGTAGCTTGGGGATTTTGGAAAAGCAGTGATAATAAACTAAGAAAAAGAATTGGGCAAGTTAAAATAATCCATTGTCTTACTATGCCAAAACATAGCTAGCAACCTTTTTCATTAGCTGCAATCTTCTGACGTGCACATGTGGTTTTGACATCCCTGTTTGCTTTGTAAAATTATATGGGATGCATCTGACTAATGAAAGAACCGATTTTATTCTGTAGTGTGAACCGCTGAACTGCATGAGTACATGCACCGTACAACACAAGATGCATAGATATGCACCGATCGATGCTAAGTTAGAACTTTTTCATGAGCATGAAATTTGCTGACTGACACTAGTTAAGTGCCTCAAACTTGACTGTGACTGTGTTGCTAGCTAAGGACATTATTAGGATGTACGAAAGTATGGTGGAGGGATATAATATGGCACATAGCATTTACCTCTCTCAACATTGTCATTCACTTATCACATGATTGCTAGCTGCTGGGTGGCCAGCATGTTTCCATGGTGACATCACTGACCATGCTACAACCCTCTAACATGCACACGTGGTTGAGACATCCCTGTTTGCATACATTTGACTAATGGAAGAACAGATTTTCACTTTGTTAGTCTGTAACCCGAAAATTCCCAAAACTCATGATTCTAATTTTTGTGATGACAATAGTTCATTCAGAGTAGTGAGAATACACGTTCTGAAATTACAGGAAACATTTATTTTGAGACTGTGAGGTGTTAGGACCTCCAGGAACATCAGCCACATTAGCTATGTGATAAGGTTTAGGGTGTCCAAATTTGGTTATTATGCTCGCAAGTCTCTTAGAAAGTTTGAACTAGCCATCTTTGCTTCCAACTCCAGCTACACTTGAATACAAATCAATCCAACTAGAGTAAGCAACTGATTATCGGACGACATGTAAAATCGGACGCGCTAGCGCCGAACGAGTATATTACCGGAAGTGGGCGGGACCTTCAGTCGATACTACAGACCCAGCGCAGTTTGAGTTGAAAGTTTGGTGGTTCTATGTTGCTTGGTTCTGGAGCTACAGCCAGCCAAATCTAGATCCGAAACAATGAATGATCGGACAAAATTGATGTATTATCGGATGACGCTCCCTGCCTTTTCTCTGAAGGAACTTTCTCTGAGATTTTTACATTTTCGGGAAGCCTCATGATCCCTCTGCCGCAGGCTCACTTTTTGTCACCGTGGCTGATTCGAGTGCTAGGGAATATCACCGAATGTTGACCAGGATCTCCGTGTCTAATATCGGACGCTGAAATTTCGTCGTATTTTGGCGTAGACACTCACAGGTACACTCTAGTGTTGCAGTACGGATACCATTGGAAAGTGCAGGTCCTCAGCAACGTAATGGCGCAAATCCCGTGTTTATACGTTGCACCGTACCTGAGATACAGCTGCTTTCCCCAGTTTGCTCCTGTATGGGCGGTCCAAGATAGCAACGACAGTATTTCTGGAGAGTTCTGGGGTAAACGACTATATCTCAGGAACGGTGCAACGTATAAACACGGGACTTATACCATTTTGTTGCTGAGGACCTGCACATTCCAATGATATCCATATTGCAGCACTATAGTGTACCTGAGAGTGTCATCGCCAAACTACGACGACATTTCAGCGTCCGATATTAGACACGGAGACCATGGTCAACATTCGGTGATATTCTCCAGCACTCGAATCAGCCACGGTGACAAAAAGTGAGCCTGCGGCAGAGGGATCATGAGGCTTCCCGAAAATGTAAAAATCTCAGAGAAAGTTCCTTCAGAGAAAAAGCAGGGAACGTCATCCGATAATACATCAATTTTGTCCGATCATACATCGTTTCGGATCTAACTTTGGCAGGCTGTAGTTCCAGAACGAAGCAACAGAGAACCACCAAACTTTCAACTCAGTGTGCGATGGGTCTGTAGTGTCGACTGAAGGTCCCGCCCACTTCCGGTAATATACTCGTTCGGCGCTAGCGCGTCCGATTTTACATGTCGTCCGATAATCAGTCGCTTACTCTACCAGTGGTCAACTTGTGTAAATATTATGATACTTACGTAGCTGTATAGTATTGAGCTTCACTTGTGCACCACCTGTGCGCTAACTATTATAGCTCAATTGGCCTAAGTTGTAGGAATACATTCTGTATACACTTTTCAGTTTGTACATAAGTTAAGGTACAGCTGTTGTAGCTGCATGCTCAAATGTTAATGTTTGAGGATTGTAGGCTGCAACATAATCACCATAAAATTTATCCCCAAGCAGTTTATTCTTTCACAATTAATGCACTGATTGATACATAAAATAATACTTACCAAATAGAAAATATTAAGCTACATGGCAATACATGCAATTCACTTTAGTGTGACACAATAACATACATTTGAATGATTGCAAAGACTCAGTTATGTTTGATGGAGGAGACAGTCAATGGTGTGTGGAATCCAGCATATTCCAACTGTCTAATCTCTAATGGTGTGTGAGACAGCATTGCTCTATAACCATGCTCTCTTTGGTTTGCCCATCTTGAACACTTAGTGAATTTAGTTTCGCTATATGCATGTTAATGCAGCATGCTGTCGCTGGACATACAGCACAAGAAGCCCAATGGGTGTGTCTTCTCTGCTAAGGAGCATTACGTATTAGCAGCTGTGAGTATACGAACTTCGATTTCACTGGTCACAGTTTCATTCAATTGTTTGCAGAATCACGGAGGGTTGTTGAGCTGGCAACAATTTCCGCTGGTAGGTCCACCATCCCAGAGGGTGTCTCCACCCCACAACCTATCAGTGGGTGGAATAGGAAGCGTAGTACCAGATTCTGAATCATGCACAGTCATCCTGCACAAATTCTGGAATTCGCAAGTGTAGTTGTCATTAGCATCAACACATGGGCAACCATGTTCCCTATTGGCATCTGAAGGGTTCTCAGTCAGTCCCCCTGCAAAGGTCCATATGACTGTGCTTCCGAGGTCCAGGATAGCTATCTGTGATGGAAACCCCGTCTACATATTTTAAGGTTCCATTTGTTTCCAAGGCTATTCGGCGCAGTGTGTCCTGGGCAAATCAAAATGCGTTTGGTCTGCCATATTGGTAACCAATAATCCTCCCATACACACGGCTGTACTGTACTCCATTAGTGGGGAAGAACACAGAGCTAGAACCATTTGTTGTCTCTCTTCCACATGATCTCGTCTCTTGATACAATCTCCATGGTTCTGGACAGGTCTGGGGGGGATCACTCATGTTCAAGTAGCCAATCCGTGCTGCACCAGGGGTACCATTGCAGCACTCTCCCGTGAGATCACAGTACACCTGAACAGCAGCTCCACTAGTGTTAGTGACCCAGTAGTCTCCTGATGGCCACTGTAGCTGCTGTTGAGCTATTGCCCTGCAAGATGTTGCAGGGCAGGCTGCTAGCTGGCCATTCAATCGGCATCCCAATGCAAAGATGGTCTCATTTCGTAGAACAGTGTTTATATGAGCCTGGATTCCTGCCACATCATCTCCTAAAGGGCAGGTTTGTGTATTGAATACTGTAGCAGGGTAGACAATAGGTAGCATGGCATTATTAGCGTTGCTGGGAATGAGCAGGATAAACAGTAACAGCTAACACAATAGCTGTAGTAGCAACTGTGAAGTAGAACATTTTAGTCGTAAAGTTTTGAACTTTAAAAAGCTACTGACGTTAATGCAATTTGCAGAGCATTTTCATTTTGGTTTGCAGTGTTGTTGTTCCTGACACTTGTAAGAAGTATCACTTAGTAACAACTTGTGTTTGGTACCTTGTTCCTTGTGTTCAGTTTAGTTGTAGCAAATTGCAGAAGCATGTTGCAAGATGAGATCGTAGGAATTTTGCATCTACTGGCACTCTGCCACTGTTGCTCTCCCATGCACACTGCATGACATGACATGTTTAATCAAGTGAGTGGGAGAGCAAAGGTGTCAGCGTGCCGGTAGTTGTGAAATTCCTATGATCTCATCGCGAGTATTCTTTTTATCTTCAATCCCTCCACACATGTACACACACTCATCAACTTCTATGGGGATCTACATGAGCATAATTATTTAATTGCGTAGATGTACTGCATGAGGCTAATAGCTAGCTAGTCTCCTGAAGGCCAATGTGCTGCTGTTGAGCTATTTCCCTGCAAGACGTTGCAGCCTTGCAGGGCAGGCTGCTAGCTAGCCATTCGAACTGCATCCCAATGCTGGGATGACCTCATCTCGGAGAAGAGTATCTATATCAGCCTGGATCCCTGCCAAATCATCCCTCCACATGTAGCTTTTTCTTTTTCTTGCGAACACGACACACCGACACATGATTCAGAATTATAGCAGACTGCAACTTACAATGTAACCAAAATAGAAGTTACATGCCAATGGATGCATATAGACAATTCTACTTAATCGTATAAAAATAAGACTCACAGTTTTGTGCTGATGGAGGGAGAGCATTCCACATAGCAATGGTATGTGTAACCAATAGCCAGTCAGTATAATATTATACGTTCATAGACTAAGTTTGTAGTAGATACTTTTTTAAGGCAACGATTGGAAAACGCTAACTGTAGATGAGAAACACCGACTGTAGATGAGAAACACCGATTGTAGACAGGAAAACCAAACTGCTGACAAACACAGCGCAGATACAAATTGTTTTCGTAGTGAGTACTTTGAGATTTTTTGACTGAACAGAGAAGAAAGTCACTGAGCAAGGAGGGAGGCCAACATAGTTTTTTGCCATGCCAATGGATGGTAGCAAATATGCATGGCAAGAAACTATGATGGCTTCCCTCCTTGCTTCCTCTGGTTTATGCACTTCTAACAAGTAGAAAGAAAAAATGTTGGCAGCTAGTGATCTGCATGTATGTCCTGCGATGTGTGTCTCGAGAAGAGCTCGATATAGAGCTCGAGAAGAATGGGTGTGTCTTTCTGCTAAGAGCTAAGTCAGAAATATAGCGGATGTAAGTATATGAACTTCAATTTCACTGGTCACAGTTTCATTCAGTTGCTTGCACAAAAACCCACTTACACAAATGATTCAAACTGTTAGTAAGTTGAGAAGAAATACACTCTCTTCGGTTTAAACTCTCTTCAATATGAAGCAAATTTAGTTTTGTTATGCACGTAAATGCAGCATGCTGTCACTGTACATAGAGCTCAAGAAGCCCAATGGGTGTGTCTTCTCTGCTAAGAGCTGTGGCAGAATTAGCGGCTGTGAGTATGCGAACTTCAATTTCACTGGTCACAGTTTCATTCAGTTGCTTGCAGAACCACGGAGGGTTGTTGAGTTGGCAGCAATTTCCGCTGGTAGGTCCACAACCTTCCCCATCCCAGAGGGGGTCTTCACCCCACAACCTATCAGTAGCTGGATTACGAACCGTAGTACCAGATTCACAAAAGTAGTCATCCTGCACAAATTCGGGAATTTGTAAGTTGTTGTTATTTGCAGTGATACATGGGCAGCCCTCTCTCCTAGTTGTTGTCGGAGGGTTCTCACTCATTCCCCCAGCAAAGGTCCAGATGTGCTTCCGAGGTCCGGGATATCCATACGTGATGGAAATACCATCTACATAGTTTAACCTTCCACTTGTTTCCAATGTTACTTCGCTTGATTGTGCCCTTAGAAATGCTTCTGGTTTACCATACTGGTAGCCAATAATCCTCCCACACACACGACTGTACTGTACTCCATTAGTGGGGAAGAACACAGAGCTAGAACCACTTCCTGTCATTCTTCCACATGACCTCGTCGCTTGATACAGTCTCCATGGTTCTGGACAATTCTGGGTGGGATCACTCATGTTCAATTTTACAACCCGTGCTCTACCAAGAGAACCATTGCAGCACTCTCCCGTGAGATCACAGTACACCTGAACAGCAGCTCCACTAGAATTAGTGACCCAGTAGTCTCCCGATGGCCACTGTGGCTGCTGTTGAGCTATTGACCTGCAAGACATTGCAGGGCAGGCTGCATCTTGGCCATTCAATCTGCATCCCAATGCTGGGATGACCTCATCTCGGAGAACAGCATTTATATCAGCTTGGATTCCAGCCAAATCATCCCCCGAAGGACAGGTCTGCATGTCAAACACTGTGGCAGGGTAGACAATAGGGAGCGTGACATTGCGTTGCTGGGAATGAGCAGGATGAACAGTAACAGCTAACACGATGGTAGCAACTGTGAAGTAAAACATTTTGCTGTTTAACGTAACGACTGATGACAATGTAGTTTGCAGAGCGTTTTATTGCACAGTTGGCACTTGCAGCAAGTATCACTACAACTTGTGTTTGGTACCTTGTTCCTTCCTAAATTTTTGAACTTTACCTATAGCTAGCTGCTGACGTCAATGCAATTTGCAGAACATTTTAATTTTAATTTGCAGTGTTGTTGTTCCTGGCACTTGTAACAAGTATCACTTAGTAACAACTTGTGCTTGGTACCTTGTCCTTGTGTTCAGTTTAGTTGTAGCAAATTGCAGAAGCATGTTACAAGATGAGATCGTAGGAATTTTGCATCAACTGGCACTCTGCCACCTTTGTTCTCTCATGCACACTACATGACGTTACATGTTTAATCAAGTGAGTGGGAGAGCAATGGTGTCAGCATGCCAGTAGTCGTGAAATTCCTATGATCTCATCACGAGTATTCTTTTTCATCCTCAATCCCTCCACACATGTACACACACCCATCAACTTCTATGGGATCTACATGAGCATAATTATTATTTAATTGTACTGCATGAGGCTAGTAGCTATCTAGTCTCCTGAGGGCCAACGTGCTGCTGTTGAGCTATTTCCTTGCAAGACGTTGCAGCCTTGCAGGGCAGGCTGCTAGCTAGCCATTCGATCTGCATCCCAATGCTGGGATGACTTCATCTCGGAGAAGAGTGCAGTCTGGATCCCTGCCAAATCATCCCTCCACATGTAGCTTTTTCTTTTTCTTGCGAACACAACACACCGACACATACATTATAAATTATAGCAGACTGCAACTTACAATGTAACCAAAATAGAAGTTACATGCCAATGGATGTGTATAGACAATTCCGTATAAAAATAAGACTCACAGTTTTGTGCTGATGGAGGGAGAGCATTCCACATAGCAATGGTATGTGTAACCCATAGCCAGTCATTATAAATTCATGGACTAAGTTTGCAGTAGATACGTATCCTTGCTCAGTGGCTTTCTTTTCTGTTCAGTCAAAAAATCTCAAAGTACTCACCACGAAAACAATTTGTATCTGCGCTGTGTTTGTCAGCAGTTTGATTTTCCTGTCTACAATCGGTGTTTCTCATCTACAGTTATCGTTTTCCAATCATTGCGGCCAACATAGTTTCTTGCCATGCCAATGGATGGTAGCAAATAAGCATGGCAAGAAACTATGATGGCTTCCCTCCTTGCTTCCTCTGGTTTATGCACTTCTAACAAGTAGAAAGAAAATGCTGACAGCTAGTGATCTGCATGTATGTCCTGCGATGTGTGTCCTGTGATCTTCCACCAAGCATCACCAGGGTACTCACCGCAATGAAATCGTAGTGCTCTGTTAGCCTTGTACCCGGCGCGAGAGGCTAGGTGCTCTGTCTACAGCTACTTTACACACCAACACAAGCTTGAATACCTCATGCAACTGAGAGTCATCTTCGTACCAACACAAGCTTGAATACCTCATGCAACTGAGAGTCATCTTCGTAATCTGTCACAGTACATTATTGCCACACCCACAGCACACCTGTACATCATTAGGTTGTCACAAGAGACTTTGTGCACAACTTGACAACATTCAACAGGCAGTTGTAGCAAGGCTATACCGTTGCCATGTATTTGAATGTGGTCGTGAATGCAAGGATGTCTCTGTAGATGATGTTGACATACCCAGTTGTAATTTAGGCGCCTCAGTCCAGTGAACTTGCTGTAAAATTTTAGGATTCAGCCAAGATTCCTATGGTTTTATCACTTGTAAAGTTGTTTTGACCACATTGCTTGTATGATTGCATATTATAGGAGCATGTACGAGGCCCGCAAAATGGCACCAAAGAGCATCAAACTATGTCGTGACCATGTGCTGACATTAGTAGCCACTCCTTGTAGCTATGGAATGTCAAGATGAAGGATCGAAACATCACAGTATTGTGTGCTGTTTTGAAGTCTTTTTGGGAAAAACAACTGTCAAAATTATGTGTAACAGTTACATATACATAAAAGAAACCACTTACACAAATGATTCGAACTGATAGTAAGTTTACAAGAAATATTTAAATATGCTCTCTTCGGTTTGCAGAAAACTCTCTTCAATATGTAGCGAATTTAGTTTTGTTATGCACGTAAATGCAGCATGCTGTCACTGTACATAGAGCTCAAGAAGCCCAATGGGTGTGTCTTCTCTGCTAAGAGCTGTGGCAGAATTAGCGGCTGTGAGTATGCGAACTTCAATTTCACTGGTCACAGTTTCATTCAGTTGCTTGCAGAACCACGGAGGGTTGTTGAGCTGGCAACAATTTCCGCTGGTAGGTCCACATCCCTCCCCATCCCAGAGGGGGTCTTCACCCCACAACCTATTTGCAGGCGGAGTACGATCCGTAGTGCCAGATTCACAAAAGTAGTCATCCTGCACAAATTCTGGAATTCTTAAGCTGTTGTTGTTTGCAGTAATACATGGGCAGCCTTCACTCCTACTTCCTGTGCGAGGGTTCTCACTCTTCCCCCCAGCAAAGGTCCAGATGTGCTTCCGAGGTCCGGGATATCCATACGTGATGGAAATACCATCTACATAGTTTAACCTTCCACTTGTTTCCAATGTTACTTGGTTTGATTGTGCCCTTAGAAAAGCTTCTGGATTACCATACTGGTAGCCAATAATCCTCCCACACACACGACTGTACTGTACTCCATTAGTGGGGAAGAACACAGAGCTAGAACCACTTCCTGTCATTCTTCCACATGACCTCGTCGCTTGATACAGTCTCCATGGTTCTGGACAAGTCTGGGTGGGATCACTCATGTTCAATTTTACAACCCGTGTTCTACCAAGGGAACCACTGCAGCACTCTCCCGTGAGATCACAGTATACCTGGACAGCAGCTCCACTAGAATTAGTGACCCAGTAGTCTCCCGATGGCCACTGTGGCTGCTGTTGAGCTATTGACCTGCAAGATGTTGCAGGGCAGGCTGCTAGCTGGCCATTCGACCTGCATCCCAATGCTGGGATGACCTCATCTCGAAGAACAGCATTTGTATCAGCCTGGATTCCTGCCAAATCATCTCCCGAAGGACAGGTTTGCGTGTCGACGACTGTGACAGGGTAGACAATAGGAAGTGTGACATTGCGTTGCTGGGAATGAGCAGGATGAACAGTAACAGCTAGCATGATGGTAGCCGTAGTGGCAACTGTGAAGAAAAACATTTTGCTGTTTAACATAACGACTGCATGATGACAATGTAGTTTGCAGAGCATTTTATGGCACAGTTGGCACTTGCAGCAAGTACCACTACAACTTGTTTGGTACCTTGTTCCTTGTGTTCACTTTTCTTGTAGCAAATTGCCAAAGCATGTTGCACGGGAAAGATCACAGGAATTTTACATCTACTTGCTACTCTGCCACCTTTGCTCTCCCACACTAGACCAAACCCCTGGCATGTTTAATCAGGGTAAAATTCCTTTGGAAAGTGTGATTGCAATGCAGATCCTGATTTGCTCCACTTGGGCACTACCTGCATGTGCACTAGTCTGTAGCTCAAGGAGTAGTAATATGACCTCTTACAATTCTATCACTCAAGAGAGAGCACCTACATCTGTTGTGTTTTGTATTCCTATGTGGTGCATGGCAGATCCACCAGATCACTGCCAGCATTTTTGTTCTACTTGCTACCATCAGTTGGCATGGCAACAAAATATGTTGGCCTCTCTCATCAAACAATTAAACTACCGTGCATACACACCACAATCCAGGCACATGGCCACCAGACTTTGAATAAACCACTGCCATATAAGTACAACAGTCATGGAATGGCTGCTGTACATGTACAACAACCCATACAGTCATGTACATGCATAAGATTGCTCATTAAGTAGTGATCTGAAATTGTGATATTGTTTGCCACTGGAATGTTAATGCAGAAGTAGCTATGCATTCAGATGTTCAGGAATGGCTACCATACATGTTTGGCGTTCGATTAACCATACATGTAGCTCCTGTAACCACTCAACAATACCTAGCAGGGGCTTGCACTGAATCCTGGTGATTGTTCTTCACCTTTATCTTATGTATAAACAATTGTGGTACTACCACCTTATTTGTAAAATGTCAATACTGTATTCACTGCACATGACACATACAACCATGTGCTCAACTTACACAGAGCACAAAGAATAAATCCAAGTGGTGGTTAGCCCAGATGCAATGTGCACTCTCGAAATAATTATTACGACCATGTACATTACAATAGTGTGAGTGTTGACAGTACAATTGTGACATAATGTGAAAGTGCAGTGCATTATGGGATGTTAGTGTTAGTCTGGTATGGAACCCACTCACATTAATTTGGTGCGTGAAGAATGTCCTCCCCCTTGGACCAAATGTAGTTTTCTTGTCTACTACTAGTCCTTTTAATACCATAACTACAACTCCAGTCACTGACAACTGTTGCTATTATTGCACATAGCTATCCTCCCCGACATTAGCTAAATAAGTACTTATGCACGTAAGTATTATTCAGGTACGTGTGATCTCCCTTTCCCCAAATCACCTAAGCAGAGCTAGGTTAATTCTTAGGACAAATTTTAATTTTAAACACAAGAAGTGCCAATGCAGTCTTACAAGTCCTTATAAAGTCCGAACTAGCCTTCCTTGCTTCCAACAGTAATGTAGCTATACACTTGAATATGTCTATCCCATTTAGTGGTTGTTCCACCACCCATGAATATTAACATTATAGCTACTTCTGTATAGCCATGTATCCTATAGTGCTATCATTTGTGCTCCACCTGCATGTGTGCAAACTAGATGTAGCTTGAGTGATGGAGTTGTAGAAATACATTCCGTACACTTTTCAGTTGGTGCATTAGTGAAAGTTATGCAATATTATAGCCATGATGATCTACAGCTCAAGTAACTATAGCTACTCGCTCAAATACAAACTTCAATGTTTGAGGGTTGTGGGATACAATGTTGCAAAATTAATCTCATCTGGAAGCAGTTTTTACTTTCCTTGCTAACCCAACACACCATTACATTTATTATAGCACACATATAAACAATTCTACCTAAGCGGTGATGCATGCAGTACCATGCATTTGAATGAAACAAAGACTCACAGTTATTGTGCTGAAGGATGGAGAGCATTCCACAGTGCAAAAGTTTACAGCGAGTTCAAACTGTCTTAGACCTGGAGTGAGTGGTATTCAATACCACATTAAAATACATGGCTATGGTTGGCCATGCTATAATTAGCACGGAGCTAGCTAGCTGTTGAATATTGTTGAGTTGAACTATAGTGGTAACATGACATTGTGCTGTTGATTAGCAACCCAAAAATTCCTTGTATGGATTACGATACGTCAAAGTTAACCTGATGAAGGTCCAGACTGGAGCGAAACATTACAGTATGCAGTCTTTTTGTAATAATCAATAGTTGTGTATACGATCTACGATCACTTACAAATACATGAAATGATAGTAAGTTGTCAAGAAATAATATTACTGGTGTCTGAGAAAGTATTGCACTTTAAACATGCTCTTATTGCACTGCAGAAAATTTAAACTCATCTTGAATATGTAGTGAACTTTAGTTTCATTATAGTAAATGCAGCATGCTGTCACTGGACATACAGCTCAAGAAGCCCAATGGGTGTGTCTTCATCTCCAAGGGCTGAGTCAGAAATAGCAGCTGTGAGTATACGAACTTCAATTTCACTGGTCACAGTTTCATTCAGTTGCTTGCAGAACCACGGAGGGTTGTTGAACAGGCAGCAATTTCCGCTCGTAGATCCACAACCATCTCCATCCCAGAGGGGGTCTTCACCCCACAACCTATTTGCAGGTGGAGTACGATCCGTAGTGCCAGATTCACAAAAGTAGTCATCCTGCACAAATTCTGGAATTCTTAAGTTGTTGTTGTTTGCAGTGATACATGGGCAGCCTTCACTCCTACTTGCTGTGGGAGGGTTCTCGCTCTTCCCCCCAACAAAGGTCCAGATGTGCTTCCGAAGTCCAGGGTTTCCATATGTGATGGAAATACCATCTACATAGTTCAATCTTCCGGTTGTTTCGAGGCTTATTCGGTTTGGGTTGTTCACAGCCCATAAAAATGCTTCTGGTGTACCATACTGGTAACCAATAATCCTCCCGCACACACGGTTGTACTGTATTCCATTAGTGGGGAAGAACACAGAGCTAGAACCACTTCCTGTCATTCTTCCACATGACCTCGTTGCTTGATACAGTCTCCATGGTTCTGGACAAGTCCGGGTGGGATCACTCATGTTCAGTTTTACAACCCGTGTTCTACCAAGGGAGCCATTGCAGCACTCTCCTGTGAGATCACAGTACACCTGAACAGCAGCTCCACTAGAGTTAGTGACCCAGTAGTCTCCTGATGGCCACTGTGGCTGCTGTTGAGCTATTGACCTGCAAGATGTTGCAGGGCAGGCTGCATCTTGGCCATTCAATCTGCATCCCAATGCTGGGATGACCTCATCTCGGAGAACAGCGTTTATATCAGCTTGGATTCCAGCCAAATCATCCCCCGAAGGACAGGTCTGCATGTCAAACACTGTGGCAGGGTAGACAATAGGGAGCGTGACATTGCGTTGCTGGGATTCAGCAGGATAAACAGTAACAGCTAACACGATGGTAGCTGTAGTAGCAACTGTGAAGTAAAACATTTTGCTGCTTAATCACAAATTTTGAAAGCTCTTTACATAGCTACTGATGTCCGAATGTAATTGCAGAACATTTAATTGCATTGGTGCTGTTCACTACACTTGCAACACTTAGTAACAACTTGTGTTTGATACATTGTTCCTTGTGTTCAGTTTAGTTGTAGCAAATTGATGTAGCATATTGCATGGACAAGAACATAGGAACTTCGGCACTCAGCCACCTTTGCTCACCCACACTCATTGTAGACTAAACCACTGGCATTAATCAAGACCAAACCACTGGGATTAATGAAGTGTCACTGAGTGGGTGAACAGAAGTGTCAGCATGCCAGTTAGGGTAAAGTTCCTTTGAGCTATAATCAATTCATTGCCAACTTGATTCAGCAATTCCCATGGATAATTACAACTGAGCATAAGGAGCAAGGGACCAAATGCTGGTCACAGTACCGAACATAAATTGTAGCTACTGCTGACTGATCCGGACATAGCACATCAGGATCAGCATCATATGAGCACATTTTCCTGAAGAGCAGTGTTGGCAGAAATGATGGCATCCAACACATGGCTGGCATCCAATCACTATGACATTGTGTTTAGGATCTCTCAGCAGCCACAGCAACTCACCACATTCCATTTGGCCACCAGGATTCGAATAAGCACTGCCAAAACTGCTGCAACAAAGCAGATTCCTGCAAGAGTGCATGTTCATTCTTCAGTCTCTAGCTAGCTATAGCTTGTATATAGAAGCTGTAAAGTGCTATATACATGAAGGAGATGGCAATCATACTCTCGGTAGTGCGGGAAATTGTGCCGCGTAAATAATTAAGTTACTAGTGCATACGTGAGTGCACGCAGAAGTTAGAGCCTCGCGGGAAGCGAGTTAATACTTGCCAGCACATTCAAGTATGCAATGGTGTATTGTCGTTTCATATTCGGAGCCTGGTAAGTGTATTCATGTAGCTCACTCTGACTACCGGGCCCGGGGGTACCAGGTATAGCTAGTATAAACCAGAGTATAAACGGCCTGGGTACCGCTGCGCGCGCACTCAAGCTATAGCTAAGGCGTTCGGCAATCATGTGATTCTTTTGACCAATCAAATCGATTCGTTGAAACCACGTGTACATCGACAATGGCATTTGGACAACTAGTTTCTTTGGAGAAGCTCTGCCATCTAATCATCATGCAACACCTAGAAGTTGTCCCACTGGAGCTGATAGCCGGTCTCCCCACCCAGCTTCGAAGGGAACTGCTTCTCAACTTGCCAGTGGCTGACGTCTGTTCACTGCTACAGGAGCCAAGCATAGCAGATGGAATCGATACCGCAGAGGTGTGGGAAGAGTTGTACTCCACCAGACTGCCGAAGATTAGTGAGTCATACGTGCATTGTGGTACCTTTACTAAGAAGATTGATCTGTATGACGATATTCCTAAGGACCCTATTGTAATGTGGGAGTTATGTTTTGCAAGCTACGACGGACCACCAGTATATTCGTACTTTGGTGGAGTTCCAGAACTCAATCGCACTATGCATGGCTACTATTCAGCTATAGCTTCAATGGTTGTAAGTCATTTCCAGCTGTTGCAAGATAACCCATCTGAGAGTGAAGGGAAACGTATTGCCTATCTACTTTGTTCCGTTCCCCTCTCCAACTTTGCAGTGCTTCCGCAAACTGAAGACGACCCGATCCCAAATCCATATCTTCCTCCGTGTGAAGAAGTAGTGCAGTGGGTTGTACCCCCTCGTTATTCGTTTAACATTAGCGACCCCCCTAGAACGGGCTGCGAGATACTTGCACTGTTAGTTAATTGCTTCAAAACCCTACCAGCATATCTATGTGTGTTTATGTTTGACGGATGTCCCGGACGTCGAAGCGGATACTATTGTTTGGACACAACTACAAATCAACTTGATGAGAACCTTATGAAGTTTGTAGACAACGTTCAATGCCTAGAACTCTTAAATGTCCTTCACGACGAGTCTATATCTGCTAATGTTGAATTTAGTCCACTGCTGCCACTGCTGAAGTGTCACAACCAGCTTATGGATGTTACTCTCAAGTGTGGAACATTTGCATATGAGTCTAGAGTATGGGGAATTCCCCTAACGCAGTTGATACCAGCTCTGTGTGAAGCTGTCAGTCGACCACAGTTTCACTCTCTTACGCTGGACTCATCTCGTACGTCAGCCAGTGGCCACCCGAATGCAGGTTGTTTGAAGATCAAGATCTCGGAATTGAAGCGACTACTGGAAGCATTCTATGCCTCACCCTCACCTAACTGTAATGGCACCCAAGAGCTATCCTTCATCTCCGTGCTCATTATGCAAGACAGTGATGGTCCAGGAGTGGTCTCACTGATGAGGGAATTTGGAGCTGAAGACACTACGATCAGTCACCCTAAATCTGTACATTTTAGAGACTGTCACTTCACAATTAATATGACTGTGCATGCAAAGTAGCTCCTCCCCGCTATAGTGCTCTTGTGGCTATACTCTAGTTGAACTGTTCTTTTGGCCATATGACATTCATACATGATATTCACGTTAAGACTTTTGAGTTGGTGGTAGACTACAATGATTATTGTGATGCTTGAATCATTCATTAGTCGTGTGCATATCTCAGGTTCACACACATGTGCAACAAATATGATTACAGACAATTACAGTCTCGTAACATACATCCTATATTGCTGGGGCTAGGTATACTGGGCCACGGCACAAAGTTCCATGCTGCAAAGACAAAACAATGAGCAGGCTAATAGTCCTGCTAGTACAACAGGAATATGATCAGTGTCAAAATTACTGTTCATGACGAATGGGTGTGGTTTTATGATCCGAACGGGGGGGGGGGATGCTACCCCTCACCCAGTTAAGGGGGTATCTTGGGTGAGGGTAAGTATGCTCCTCCCTCACCCGGTGTAAGGATTGAACCAATCGGGGGGGGGGGGGGGGGGGGGGGGGGGGGTGACGATGTCGAGCAGGGTAGCGAGGTGTGGGATCAACTACGGGAGGATTCAGTGTAGTGATCACCAGAGAGCCAACCACTGATGCAGGTATCTGTGAGGTGAGAGGAGATGTGGGGTTGAGTGCTACAGAGGGCTCTTAATTCCCATTGCGGTGGACTCGGAGCAGGTGCTAGCGCAGGAGTCAGTGTGAAAGTTGGTGGAATGTCCACATCCACTTCAACTTCAGTTTCAGGAACAGGCAAAGGATGCTGAGTGAAGTAGTTCTTCACATGATCCACATGGCACTTCCACAGTCGACCATAGGATACATCCACCAAGTAGGTAAGTGGTCCCAAGTGCTAGACAAATCACTCCTGGTACATGTAGTTACCATGCAGTCTGGTCCAGAGTGAAAAGTTCTTTGCCATTAGCTACTGACTGACGAGGGTGGAGCGATCTTGGCTGTGCATGTTGGTCGTAACGTTCCTTCTGTTTGGATTGACGCCAGCTGACCCTCTCCTTCACATCTGGCTTCAGCAGGTACCAACGGGTACACAGACTCCTACCCATGAGTATAGCTGGCATGGTGGAGTGCCTGTTGTGGCATGCATGTGGAGCTCTCTTGTCACTTGCAACAGCCTAACAAATTATTGTATAGAAGTTATCCCATTTTTGGAGGTTCAACATGTAATAGGGAAAGCAAACATTTGGGACCTTAATTGAAAATCGTACTTTGAAAAGAGGTCGTTTCAGAGTGTCCACTATCAGAGGTTTCACTGTATATAGCTATGCCCGATCCACATGCCGGATAGCTATAGGATCCCATATCGCTACACATGATTGTTCACCTTGTTTATTTATACTTCAGCACACCTCTCACAATATATTATTGTATTCCCTTTATGGTTTCACCATGACTGGTTGATAAAAGAAGAGGGCCACAATAGCCCCACAACTTTAACAACACACGGAGATCAGGCAATCATCCATGCAGAGCCATGCCATAGAGCACTGCCAGATTGAGCTGGGTGACATCTGCTCCATGTTGTGATCAAGATGCGTAAGTAGTTGTTCCTTTGCTAACCTGCCATCCGGATATTATGCTTCTTCTACTGAAGCTTGCCATGCAGATTATTGGAATAGCAAACCCAACCAAAATTAGTTCATAACATTCAATTCAAAGTCTTGAGATTCACTTTGGGCTTGTGTGTGTGTGTGTGTGTGTGTGTGTGTGTGTGTGTGTGTGTGTGTGTGTGTGTGTGTGTGTGTGTGTGTGTGTGTGTGTGTGTGTGTGTGTGTGTGTGTGTGTGTGTGTGTGTGTGTGTGTGTGTGTGTGTGTGTGTGTGTGTGTGTGTGTGTGTGTGTGTGTGTGTGTTTTCACATGCAGTAGATCAAAAATAAATGACTTTAACAAATGTCACACACACGATACGATAAATACATGCAAACATTATGAAACATATATACCCTAGTCTCGCTAAAATCTGGAAGGGGATGCTGGAAAACCCGGAACGGTCAGGAACGGAAGTAGTATGTATTATGCCATTAAGGGTTTCCCAAAGAATGTTTATGCATCTAGTCATCAACACCAATTAGTGCTCCCAGCAGTTTGTCAACTGTTTATAAACTATCAAACCTCACTAGTGATCATGATTGCAATCTATACAGTCCCAAAATCTGCAGCTCGGAACTTTCAGCAATCATTCTCTGGTTGGATAGTGTTCTCAACACCAAAGTGCTCCGGTCCTTACACAGGTAGGTTAGACAAAGAGACAACTTTGTGTATGATTATGTGCTCGGTCTTTAGTTACTCATTTTAATGTGGTAACCTTCTTCAGGTCAAATTCATTCAGCTAGGAGACCGTACCACTGTAGAGTCACCATGAGTCCAAAGACTTCTGCATCCCTGATGTTGCTGGGACTACTATTTGATTGCATCCTTTTCTCCAATACTAGTAAGTTCTTCATCATGCCCAGCTCCAACACCAACTGCCCTAAAACGCCGTGCTACACCCTCTCTCAACTTATGGAAAACACTTCACAGTACTTTACTTCCAATACAACAGCAGTGTTTCCCCCTGGGTATCACAAAATTAGCACAGAAGGTCAGCTAGTCATTCAGAATGTCAGCAACATCTTCCTGGTTGGAGGCAATCGTAACTCACTGACAATGATCCATTGCACGGAGCACTTTGGCCTCGCCTTCATTAACATTACAAACCTAACCATCACAGAGCTCTACTTTTCAATGTGTGGGGTTCCACTTTCATATACTGCACTGCAACTAAGCAACCATTTAGCAATTTCGTTTCACATTTACGATTATCCTCATACAGCTTTTATTGACTACCTAAAATCGTCTTCAGTCACTCTCTACCTGGCACACATCACTAACTGCTTCATCAATAAACTACAAGTACAAGGATCAAAGGGAGTGGGGTTGTTGGGAGTGAACATCTTTGGAGTGTCTTTCCTCCTTCAATCGCAGTTCATAAGTAACTCACCAAATTGTGTGATTATTTTTCCAGAATACTACACTCCAATATCATCTTCGATTCAATATAGCATAGCTGACTCAGTGTTTATGTTTGGAGCAAGTGATAGTAATTTTGCAGCTGGACTGAGTATTTTAGCTGAACAGAGTATGTATCATGTTGCTATCAACGTACAAAATGTCACAACACACTGTGACAGTAATAGAGGACGTAGTTACGGCACTTGTACTTGTAATAATATGCTTTTCAGCATAAGCTGCACTTGCCGACAAGTATCAATTCAATTGAATGGTGTCAACTCCACTGGTATTGAGGAGAATAATTACTGTGCAGGTCTAGCCTTGAAACATAAACCATGGGCCACTAATAGACCTGTCTGCAAAGTCAGAAGTGATACAAATGTTTTACACATTATAAGAAGTTACTTCAGCGGAAATGGTATATCACTGAGCACAGTATGTACTGTGAAACTAGAAAATGTTACTATAGAGAACTGCACTACAGCACCACTAGTGGCATTATTGGTGCATCGTATATCAATTCTTGTACTGGAAGAGGTAAACTTTAATCACAATAAGGATGGAGCAGAGATCAGTGCAAGATATTCAAAAGTTGAAGTGTACGGATCCAACAGTTTCACTGAAAATTCGTGTATACGTAGTTACTCATCGGGTTCAGCACTGGTTCTGAAGCATTGCAGTGTCACCTTTTATGGCAATACTACATTCCTGAGGAACAAAGGTAGATTTGGTGCGGCAATTTATGCAGAACATTCTGAGTTGCACTTTCAAGGAAACATTATGTTCTTGGGAAATGAAGCCAAGTATGGTGGTGCTTTACTCCTATATCAAAATGTATCAATGATTGTTGGGCCGTTTGTTGAAATCAGCTTTGTGAGAAACCATGCCCAGCAATTTGGTGGTGCAGTTTACACTAGAGATTCCCAGATCATCATGAAAATGGGAGGAAACCTTTCATTTGTGGAAAATGTAGGCTATGATGGTGGAGCTTTGGCCATGTTTGATGGCTCAGTGATCACCTTTGAAGTACAAAGCCAGATCACATTTGTAAAAAACCATGCACTTCATTATGGTGGGGCAATCTATTATGCAGATGATTATTACAGAACTGACATTCAACTCTTTCAAACAGATCTTGATAAACCGCATGATTGTCCTTACAGATTAGTAATTTCAGCAGTCCCTAGAAACAACTTCAGCTCTATTTTTGAATTCACACTTGCACACACAGCAACAGAATTTTATAACAACACTGCTGGATCTGCTGGCACTGCCATTTATGGTGGATGGGTAGATTTGTGCACGCTCTACATACATCACAATAGGGAGATTTTTTTCATCAAAATCCATGTATCGTAACATCAAGAAAACTTCAGTTTTTGATCATTTATTTCAATTTCATCAGCACCAACAACAACTATCCATAATATCTTCCGATCCAACTCGAATGTGTGTATGCACAAATGCCTCCCTCCCTGACTGCAGTATCACTGAGTACACCATCACAGCCTATCCTGGAGAGACATTAACAATACCTGCAGTTGCAGTAGGTCAGAGGTTTGGAACTGTACCATCCACTGTCCAGAGTAATTTTGTGTCAAATGATAACAATGGTAGCATTCTAACTTTGCAACGCGCACAATTAGTAAATGCCAACTGTACAGACATTAGTTACACTATCCTTTCATTTCCCAACATAACTGAATTCCTGGCATTAGATATTGAAAAGGTGAATGTTCCTCTAAAAGAGTGGGTGAATTATACATCCTCCATGACATACCCGCACGGACTTGAAGGTGGTATAGCTTACTTGCATGTGAACAGTAGTAACCTCAGGTTGCAATTTACACAGCTAACCCTCCGTATTGAACTGCAACAATGTCCACTGGGTTTTATCTTCAGCAACAACTCAAAGACTTGTACTTGCCACCCAAAACTTCAGCAGCATGGAATCAACTGCAGCATAGATACCCAAACAGTCTACAGGAAAAGTCACATTTGGATCAGTGCAACAAGCATAAACGGAACTTGCAATCACATATTTGTTCACAACCACTGCCCATTCGATTACTGCAAACGTCAGAGCATTCATCTTGACATGGAACGTCCAGATGAACAATGCGCTTTCCATCGCTCTGGGGTTCTTTGTGGATCATGCCAACAAAACCTTAGCCACGTTTTAGGGACTTCCAATTGTAAAGAATGCTCAAACTTGCAACTTCTTTGGCTAGTTCCTCTCTTCATTGCTGGAGGAATTGCTTTAGTGAACTTTCTAATGTTGCTCAATATAACCGTTTCAGTAGGATCAATCAATGGACTGATCTTCTATGCTAATGTTGTGAGAGCAAATCAAGCCATTTTCTTCCCATCCACATCCAGCAATTCATTTCTCAGCATTTTCATAGCCTGGCTTAACTTGGACCTTGGGTTTGAGACATGCTTCTACAATGGCCTTGATGCATACACCAAGATATGGCTACAGTTCTTATTTCCACTCTATGTCTGGATTATAGTGGTATTAATCATTGTGTCCAGCCACTACTATACCACTGCTGCAAAGCTTGCTGGTAGAAATGCCGTACAAGTCCTGGCCACATTATTTCTGCTGTCATATACAAAACTACTACGACTTACTATCACCGCTTTCTCCTTCACTCTCCTGGAGTATCCAGATAGCTCACTCAAGAGAATTTGGCTTTACGATGGCAATGTTGAATACCTGAAAGGTAAACATGTTGCACTATTTCTAGCTGCCTTAGTATTGCTTCTGACCATTTCACTTCCCTACACAGTCCTGCTGTTGTTTATACAGTGCTTGCAGTACAGGTCCAGGTACAGAATACTACTCTGGGTACGGAGACTGAAGCCTCTTTTCGATGCCTATACTGGGCCTTATAAGGACAAACATCGCTACTGGCCTGGACTCCTGCTAGTCGTACGTGCTGTAATGTTCCTAGCGTTTTCGGTCAATGTGTTTGGAGACCCAGCTGTCAACCTCCTCATAATTGCCGCTACTACCTCTTGTATTATGTTCTATGCGGTACTTAATCTGGGAGGCATCTACAAAAACAGGATGCTGAACACCATTGAATATTCTTTCTTTCTCAATCTTGGTGTTCTCTCCTCGGCTACACTATTTACAGAACTGACAGACGGAAATCAAATGGCAGTGGTTTGTACATCAGTGTCCATTGCATGTGCCACTTTCATGGGCATTGTTCTGTATCACATACTAGTGAGGTTGACTACTGAACAGCAGCAACATAAAGTTATGGTGTGTGTCATTTCGAAATTGAAAACACTTAAACGGTTTGCAAGAAGTTTGTGCAAAAGACAGAGACACCAGGAAAACATCAATGATTCCGTCTTAACACCACCCTTTACCGCTTCCATTGAACTGCGTGAGCCATTACTGGAGAGCTAATTCAACATTGTATGCATGATTGTGCTCTTATGTTTACTAATGATTATACCATAGATTATGAATGTATGCTATTCAACCATAATTATTCATAACTGCACTTTTCTTATTATGTTCTTATGATTCTGGTGTATGCACTATTTGTTACGAACAGTATTTAATTAAAAAAATTTGTTCTCCGCTGTGTACTGATTTGAATAAAAATAACAGATAAGCTACGTAGAGTATTGGTAAATGGATCCGATCTGTCTCTCTACTCTCTTCTTGTTTACAAGACTTACAATGGCACCAATGAAGTAAAAATGTGCATGGAAGTACATGCATGTGTCAGAAATCTTTTTTCTCCAAAGCAGCCTTCATGGGCACAAAGCTTAATGCTACTGGGGAGGACAGTGGATGTGCATGTATGTTTACTTGAACTGCAGAATTTATTCACACATGGGTCCTAATAAGGACTTGAAAAGGCTAGGTATAACATAATAAAATGGATAACATACTAAAAAGGATAACACTTTGCAAACTCTTGCATCACAGATTAATTCCGATCTCTACAACTCACACACCTGCTGATCTTCTTGGCTACTTCCATCTTGGGGCACATAACAAATACTGCAGAGCAGTTTCTACTGCCCTGTTCCTCCTCAGCCATGACAGCGCGGGTATACAGTGGGCTACAAGGTGCACGGGGTCAATGGTCAATGCATGGCAACCAACTGATCATGATGGACATGAACTAGGCTAATGTCATGCATGTTGCAACACAGTCATATGAGATTTCAACTACGTTGATCGTTGGTACCGTCACATGGTTGGAATATCATGAGGGGGCCTGCATGCATTGAGTAATAGTAATACAGTCAAACATCCGAGATAGGGACACAATATAATAAACCTCTCTACAAAGGACGCTTTTCAAGGTCCCAAATAATTGGTTTGCCTATGGTTCTAGTACATTTTGAACCTCCGAGAATAGGACAACCTCTCTACAAAGGACAAAAGACTTGAATTTATATTGTTCCCAAAGTGTCCGGACCCTTTGTTCGGAAGTTTGACTGTAGTGCCATATGTACAGTTTATCAGTGTACAACTTTATGGAGGCCAGGTTTAAATGTATCGTTTTCTCTAACTCAAGCTCCAAACTGGCATGCAGCAAATGGTTCCACCTATGGATAGAACAGAGCAATAGCTACAAGATGGCATGCACCCTCACATCCAACTTACAGTGCCAACCGTTATAACATGAAGCTTAAGCCTTCGTAGTAGTTAAAATACCATACCACAACCAAAAATGGGTACCACATTGTAAAGTGAAAATTTGTACCCACTCATATTATGATTGAATTTATAATAAGTCTTCGAAGGGACATCCACAACCTGTTAGTTATGAGTTTGTAAGTGAATGGTAAGCGTATAGCTACAATAATTAATGCAAGCCCAGTGGCATGCAGCCACGGTTTGAGGGATACCTCCTATACATGCATGTTATAGAGGCTCCATGCAATCAAGTTTGGCGTACTTTCTACAAGTCACTAAGCAGAATTATGGTAGGATCATTTTGTTCTCTGAATTTTCAATTATGCATTGCATGATCGAAGCCAAAGTATTACAATGTCATACAAAATCATGAGTTAGATGTATACAATGTCATGCAGAATAGAAGTCTGAAGTTAATGTTAAACTTGTGCATACATCCATGGCATGTCGAGAGATGATTATTTATCTATTAGGACATAATAGCTGATGATCTTCCGTAACAGTCACAGTTGGCAAGCAGAAGTTACAGTATTCGTCCTGGTGTTGATGTCATCATGATTTCTGCAGATAGTGATCATTACAGACTATTTATCATTGTGCAAGCATAATCTCACTGCATAGCTTATGAAGGCACATTGCTCAACTGTATGAGAATGACATTAAGTTTTTATACAGAAATTATTACTTATAACCTTTGCCCGCTCCATGTTCAGCTCAAAGGAGGTCCGACACGATGACATCACAATTAATTTGCATGTGCTCTAATGAACATTCTGAAGCTAATAAAGTGTGAAATACTGCTGATAGAAGTGCTCCAGGTATGGATCCAGAGTCTTTCAACTGCATCCATTCAGAAGCCATTTGGCTACTAACCTTCAGCAAATAGATTTACAGTGATTGAATGCCCAGTCGAGCAACAAGGGGCACATTTGACCATGCAGCTAGATGGCTTCAGCATGGTCAAAAACCCCTGGAACCGAATGCGGACACATTGCACTGTAGCACAATGTCATAATAAGTAGCTTCGCTCGCTCCCCCTCGTTCGCCTATGTGAGTAATCTGGCGCCGGACAGTTCTCTGTACAGAGCTGCTGCTCCCCGATTGCGTCCGCTTCAGCTGCTACTCCCTGATTGCATCGATCCGCCTTCAACCGTAGATATACTACGTGCACAACGTATATCTATGCTTCAACTGCCGCTCCCTGTTTGCGTCTGCTTCAGCTGCTGCTCCCCGATTGCATCCGTTTCAACTGCTCCCCGATTACGTCCGCTTCGACTGCTGCTCCCGATTACGTCCGCTACAACTGCTGCAGCTCACCAATTGTGTCCACTTTGACTGCTGCTCCCCGATTGCATGCATACGCTTGTAGCTCCAGATGGATTCCAGCCCATGCATGGGCCCAATATTCGAACATTCTTCGCAGAGTTGGAGGTTCATAGTAAATTGAGGTACGAAGATCGCGTGTCACGTGCCACTTGTGTAGTCCCTCCCCACGAACATCCCACTTCCGTCATGCACAGACAGACACACACATGTTAAAATCTTAATGTAATAATTATAACAGTTTTACGCTCTTGTACGTCATTGTGTCGGACCTCCCCTAGCTCTGTGTTTGACTAGTTGTTTGCAAACCATTGGTTACCATGGTAATAACCTACTAGTCCAGCTGAGCTGGGTGGGGTTTCAAAAATTCCTCGTACCACTTCATAGGGGCATAGGCAGAAATTTTGAAACGGGCTACAAATTTGAGGTGTGCAGCGCTACTTCCATAGCGACAGCAAGCATTCAAATTCAAAGGATCTTGCTTGCTTCCACCATCTCCACTGCCAGATGCCAAGGATACCTTTCTTAAGCTTCTGCTTGCACCCCAATGCGAGCCAGCCACGTCACTGAACACTTCGCGTGGAACAGACGCAACAATAGAATGGACACAGATGAGTTTTTCAAAATTACTGTTTCGGGATTATCAATATTGACTGTCAGCATGAAGCAACAGTAAGGCCAGAACCAACAGCAGTCTGCAGTAGCTGCTGAAATCAGAGGTGTAGCCAGCATATAGGCAACCGAGGCAGCTGCGTTGGTTAAACTTGCTATTGTGGGTGCTTGTGTCAGCATAATAATATGCTAGCACTATAAAGCATACTGAAAAGTCTGTAGCAAGCTGCCAGCTATGCCGCAATGGCTGTCAGGATCACACTCCTATTGGTGTGCATCTCTACTGAAAGTCACTCCAGCTAGCCAGATATGACGATGGAAAAGATTGCAGTGACAGTGGTCATCGCGATAATGCTCTCCCCCAACTCATTCTACAGTCACCATGCAGAATATATTTTAAAAGTTGGTTTACTTATAGGTCATGTAACTTAGTATTAACACATAGGGCAAGGTTAGGGTGTGATTAATAGCCAATAGTTTTGAAATCCACCCCAACCCATGACGGATTTTCAGCTAGGTTGGCACCTCCAATGATCTCAATTAAGAAGAAATAACCACTTCCCCCCGATGTTCAATCTTGCCTTCTTCTTTGCTTGTCCCAGGTTTGAGCTTCAATCTTGAGTACACTATTATAATCACTGTATATGTGTGTGTGTGTGTTTGTGTGTGTGTGTGTGTGTATGCATTTCAGTAAGAGCTTAACCCAAATCTGTCTCAAACATACATAAAACACCACACAGTAAAGTCTGCTGCAACCTAGGCTCAATACTATCCCATCCCCAACAGGTGTATGACATATCCATCTACAGTGTGAATTCTGCATGCACGTGCCATTTACGTACATACACAGTGACTCATTAACACAATAACAACAACAACAAAAAACAACAACTAAAGAGCAAACAAGCACTCACCACAGACAAAGATGAAGATGATAACCAACACACAGAGGACGATGACTCCCACTGCAATGCCGACAATTCCAGCGACAGTGAGTGGAGGTGTGGTGGGGGGAGAGGGAAGAGGGAGGAAGGGGGAGGGGATCAAGGAGGGGGAGAGGGTCAAGGAGGGGGAGAGGATCAAGGAGGGGGGGGGGGATCAAGGAGGGGGAGGGGATCAAGGTGGGGGAGGGGATCAAGGAGGGGGAGGGGATCAAGGAAGGGGAGGGAGAAGGTAGGTGGGGAGGAGAAGAGAGAGAGGGAGGTGAGGAGGAAGGAGTGGGAAAGGGGAGAGGGAGGGTGGGAGCTGGAGGTGAGGAGAGAGGGGGTGGAGGGGAAAAGAAAGCGGTGCAATGACATTCATGTGTGTGTGTGTGTGTGTGGGGGGGGGGGGGGGGGGGGGGGGGGGGGTTGGAATGTGAAATAATGCATTGTCCTGCAAAACTTTATTGGAGTGCAATGCACTATCAGCCTACATACAGTATTGGCAACATCACCATAGCATTCGCCTCAATATGAGAGTGATCATTTCTCTGACTCCTATGTCAATAAACTCCCAGTATACAGTTGTACTGTAGTGTTGCGAAAGAGTGCCTACTCACAAATGTTGGCTCAGTATCCTGGATAGGGTCAAAGTTTACTCAAATGAACGCCAACCAGTCTTGTGCAAGATGGTGTCAGGGACTCAAACGCACTTGTTGATTAGAGTGCCCTGAAACACACTTGTATATACATGCAGTTGCACGTAGATTTGCAGTGTTGTGGTTTCGGACATCAATCAATCAATATAGAGTGTTCTATAACACTGATTATAATATGAGTATGCTCTGTACAATCACTCAGTGGCTTATATATACAGGATACCCTACCCTTAGATATAAACATTAGTATTCACTGGATACAGGCAAATATGTAATCCGTCACTTACTATAATAATTACAGTTTCTCCACTCATTTCACTTATGGTTGACCAAAATATTAGTATTGTGCTTTGGAGGCTACCCTGGCATTTTCAACTCATGTAGCAGCAAACCATGCATGGCTGTTGTGGATACTAGCCAACTAACGAAGACGCAATCGTGGGTACTCTTTCATAGATCAATGCAGAAATGCAAATAAATATACTGTAGAGTATGTATCTAGTACGTAATATGTGTCTTCAAAAGGAACCAATTTAGAGTCCACCCATAGTTTATTATACTGTTCTTACTGCAGTTTCTTTATTTATATGTTGAGTGGCAACCACACTACTGGTAGCCGGTGCTACTCGCCGGTAGCGCAAGCTAAGTGGTGCAATTAACGCACGTCACGTGACAACCATGCTCGGTCAATCAAGTCAGCAATGGTGGCTGGCCAAAGGGAAGACCTAACATTCTTACAGCACTCACAGCTTCGCCATCACGGTGAGTTTTGGCATGTAAATGTCAGTGAATGGCATCAATCACAACTGTGTGGTCCGAATCTTTGTGGGCCTTTCATAGGAGCTGTACTGGCAAAGAAAGTCGAAGAGAGCACTCGAGCAATTAATGGTGGCCGATGGGAAGACAAAAGTGCTTGTATCTCCACCACCAAGGTGAGTTTCAGCACCAAAATTATGTGTTTATGTCACTGCATTTTAGCGATCACGGTGGTATAATCAGAATTTTGTAGACCATTGATAAGTTGTCAAACATTATACAGTGTATATTATATTACAGCAGTCACGTGTTATTAGTAGGCGCATAGTCGTTGTTAGGCGCACGTTCCACTCTCGTCACAGCTAAGTAGGATAAACATGGCAGAGTTTCTGGAAGAAGACTTCAATGCGGAGGGGAAAAGCTACAATTCGAAATAAGTACACTTCCTATTCGAGGAAGGTCATTGTAAATTAAGCACCTCTCGCTTGTACGTGCATACATCTAATAATGTGCGACTATGGTATATTACACTACTGGTAGCCATTACACGCCGGTAACGCAAGCTAAGTATGGCATAATATTAGCCATCACATACATGACGTGTGCATTAACTGGAGTGAGCCATAAGCTAGCCACCTGCGAAGTGATCTCAGAAGGAGGTTAGCTGTAGGTAGTATGAATCAGAGTTATCTATGAGGTGAGAGCAAGACCTGAGACATCAAGTGAGTTTTCCTACCTGTTGCACTATCCTTTTACCAGCAGACTTAGCAGTGTGGTTGCCACTTGGACGGATTCTGAGAATCAGTAATACAACAGCTGCTATCAGCTCAAAACGCTAAAATTAATACCCGCCAAATCCGCTACATGCCCGATTCGCTAAAATTAGTACCCGCAAATAATAGTGACCTTAGTGCCCATACACCCCCCTAATGCCCTGTTCAAAGTTATCATTCTGACATACATAGTGACTCTAACAATTCGAACACTCTATTAATTTGAACACCTCCTTTTCTCAAAGAAAAATGCATATTCCAAGAAGTTCGAACACCCACGTTTGAAATGATTCTTCTATTACTCGAACAGTTGAATGCACGTACAGCCCACAATAGTACTGCCACAATGGATGCATGCAGTTACAGTAGAGTGCAGTCCAGATCGCACTCTGTGATCCCTCCACTCCTCGGGCTCCCGGTGTTGAACAGTGCCTCTCGTGTGCTGTTGTGTTCGTGTCACTGTCTTCATGTGCATGAGTATATAGTACCTCAGTGTCGTCTCTGGCTCATTTGTCTGTGTCTGTCGCCTACTCTCATACATTGTGGCACCATCTCTGGTCACAACCACTCTCTTGGCTGTTGTTCTGGGGCCCTACTGAGTCTGGCTTGTTGCTGCCCAAACCTCAGCATCGTACGTCTTGTCCACAATGCCTGGCGAATATTAATAATTCGAACACCCCCTTTCTAAAAATTCATAACATAGTCTATAGAATTCGAACGCCGGAAACGAATTATTTGAGTCATTACTGTATTGCTCCAGTTTTCTGATGTGTGTAATGGCATATGTATAATAATGCACTAATGAAATACTGATGTACTCACTGGACAATGTGGACATCCTGGTAAAGACAATGGGATTACTCCCTGCACCCTCTCCAATGCCATTCTCAGCAAACACTTGGATGTTGTAGGGCACGTTAAAGGTGGTGAGGAAGTCGTCTGTCATGAGATTGATCTGGTTCACTTGTGGGCTGATGTCCATCTCAAGGTCTAGAGTATCTGCACTGAGGGTGTTGACCCGCCTGCACAAAATACACACACCACATACATCACAACACCCGCCTGCACTAAATACACACACCACACACATAAAAAAAATCAGGGAATTCACTGGCCATGAAATGTTACTCCACGCAACACTCATAGCTCTTACGATCTTCATGTGCTGCTCAAACATTATTTCTTACCAGGAATGTAATAATAATTAAGAGACAGGCAAACCTCTTGAGCTGCTGTTACTAATCGCTGCCAAACACTGTCCTGATTATACACACATTAACCAGCCTCAGCCATTCCTAAATTCTACATTTTAAATAGGGGGTGGGACTGAGGCTGGCTATTATCAAGTGCTGTACTGCACAAGCATTGCGACATCCCCAAGTCGTAAATTACATGTACGGTGTGTCCTAAAATAAGACACACAACTGTGGGTGTATGAAATACCAGCAGAATGTACGAATAGCACAGACAAAAGACTGACTACGGTAAACTTATAAACCTTTGTAACAACACGCAATTCATCTTTGAGTATTTTGCCTGACCAACAAGCCGATTTACAGCAGCGTTAGAAAGCATCACAAAAGTGAAAATCGCCAAACAGCTAAAATTGGTTTCTTACAGTGAGCAGTGCAATAAATCCATCATTTTTTAAACGATTTTGACATCCACGAGCACTTCTTTCTAACCATGCACTAATCAGTATATGGCTCCATTTTGGAATGCCATCTGTTCTTTTACATGTGAGTACCGTATCTTCACATCTCACACATTTTCCATGCACACACAGAGCAAATAAATGCATGCACAGAAAATTAGTAATGATAATTACACTACTGGTAGGGAAATAAAACTTTCCAAAAATTAAAAAAACTCCTGAGCACAGTGGAGGACATGGACTACACCATCATCATTGTAATTTTTTCATGTCCATTCTATTGTTGCGCCCATTCTGCGAAGTGTTCAAGGGCTGGCTTGCATTGGGCACAATTGCGGGTGTAAAAAGTGCAGGCAGAAGCTGCGAAGGTGGCGATGTCATCTGGCATGGTGCTTGGAGATGGTGGATCCTTCGAGTGCTTGCTGTCGCTACTGTAAAATCAATGGACTCTACTACCTTTCGAGGTCTCCGTGATCCCCGCTTGGGATTCTTTTTAGTGGCTCCATACCCGAAGCTCAATGAATCGGCTTGTTGATGCATTCCAATGTTGCTAGGTTCTCTGAGTAGCTAAATGGAATGTGTCCACTAAATGTCACACAATAGAGGATTGTTCCTGAGTTACAGCAATTGCTAACTGAGTATTTTAGTTGCACATGTATATACAAATGAAGAAAATGGTGTCCTAAACAAAGCCATATATAGCTATTGAGTGTGTGGTCAGAAAAAGAGTGATGGGCTGCAAGGTGTATTACCCACTCTAAAATGTTTCGTGTGAGAATCGTGAAAGATTCAGACAATATTAAGCTAGCCCGTCTGAAGAAAGAAGAAGAAAAAACAATTTTGGCTGTTTTGCGACTTCTGGTTCGGTACTTCTGTGATGCTTTTTCAGTCATGAAAACACTTAAGAATTGTCATATATTTTACTAACACAGAATGTAGTTGCAATCATCATATAGTCAGTAGACTCTATTATGTAGGGATATGCTAATACCGTAGTCTCTCGAAAATACGCCCACCCTTGAAAATACGCCCACCCCCTTTTTGGGACAAGTTCTTGCAAAAGGAAATTTATTACTCGAAAGTACGCCCACCTTATCAGCTGGAACAGGAAAGCACTTGAATAGCTCCGGAAGAAGTACTGTCAAAGAGGTCGGACTAAGAAATGAAGGCTGGCTATAGTGGTACTATTTGCAATGAATTTCATTATGTTGTATGCCATTGCATAATCAGCTGTGCATGAGTGAATGACATGAGACCCCGGATAATAGTGTGTATTATCCATGCATCAGACCGTTCACGCGCTGTGCATTGCATGTTTGTGTCTTCCCGCGTGCAATCGCCTAGCATAGCACTAGCAGTGCACTATGGATTTCTCGGAAGCAGCAGCAATCGGCAAGTCCCGAAGATAGTCTGCGCACTCTGCGTCATTCATGCACTCGTGCTGTGTCTTGTTTGCTGTTCCTGTAGCTACTCACACAAAGAAACTGTTCCTGCTCACCAAGAAACTCCGGGAGTAGTAGTAGTTAAGCCTTGCTAGAATGACTGTTGCAGTATGGCACTCATATATTTGCTGATTTTACGCATGTACTTGGGTGGGCCTACTTTCGAGTCAAGGGTGGGCCTATTTTCGGGAGAGGGGTCCTCGAAAATATGCCCATCCCCCTCTTTGAGCAGCCACTAAGTTCATCGCCCATGGGCGTATTTTCAAGAGACTACGGTACAATATTAATGCTATACTATTAACTTAAGCTATAGAGGAAATTAACTCACATGGCAGTGATCCTGTAGTTTGTGAGAGCACTGCCCCTGTTATTAGGTCGGACCCAGCTTAGGACCTCATTGCCTTCAATTAGTTGTATGACAGGAGGATCTGGAATCCCAACTGAGGTGAGAGAGAGAGGGAAGAGGGAGGGGAGGGATAAATGGAGAGGGGAGGGGGGGGGGGGGGGGGGGGGGGGGGGGGGGGGGGGGGAGCGAGGGAGGTAGAGAAAGGAGAGGGAGAGGGGGGAGGGAGGAAGCAGGTGGGATGGAGGAGGAGAGGAGAGGAAGAAAGGTGAACATGTAGGACAAGGGGAGGTAAATGGATGGAAAGTGAAGTGTGTACTCATTCCTCTGTCATGTAGAAGTCAATGTCTCCAGGAGAATTCCAGCATGTGACTGTACTGTGCTGAGTGTGTCTCCTACTGTAACTTCACGCATACCCCTGACTATACTACATGTACATCCATGAAGGAGACTCCTGGGACATCCCAGGAAGGGTCTGAGTATGCTAGGAATATACGTACATTGATAATGTGTGTGCATGTACTGTAGAATATTCAAAACACAATTACCGAGTGTGGTAATGTACGTACATCAATACATCAACACATTAAGATTTTAAGGTGTGCGTGTGCGTGACGGAAGTCAGCAGGGGTCAGGGGCGGGATTAGACTAGTGACACATGACCTTTGTACTCAACCTCCGAACATCAAACTCAGCGAAGAATGTTCGAGAATGTTGGGTGAGGGTTGGAACCTTCCAGAGTGGCTGGGGCTGCATTGAAGCAGCAGCTAAAGTGGACACTATTGGGGAGCAGCAGCTACATGGCTGAGGCAGGCGCAATTGGACAGGAGCAGCTGAATCGGACAAGGTCGGGGTGAGGCAGCAGTTGAAGTGGACGCAATCAGGGAGCGGAGGTGAGACCTCTGCACATGGAGAGAGCTGTACATCACCAGACTGCTCACGTAGGCAAATGAGGAGGCAGTACCTGAGCGATCGAAGCAAGTGAAGCTACTTGCACATATGATTGGCCATGTACAGTCAACTAATGAGAAACCACTGTGCTAGACCAGCTAGCCTAGCAGTGCAAGCTACTGCAGTTTGAGGTTACAACCAACCTCCAGTTCTCTGCGTGCCACTATTCCCGGTGAGTCTCTCAGGGTCATCTGGAAACCCTGGGACAACTACGTATATGGCAGTGGCCCGCATGCAGTACACAGTGAACGCCTCCAGTCCTCCTGGGGGGGTCGGGAAGGATAAATTCCCAGGAAGGGCGGTGACACTCTGGGCAGTGCTGGTGAAGGGGATCGAGGTGCAGTCACAGGTAGAGGTGTTGACAATATACCGACAAACCTGTATGTGTGTGTGTGTTGGGGGGGGGGGGGGGTGATGAATGGACAGTTATCCCCTCCCTTAGAACTGCCCTTTAAAAAATCCCATAATTATAATGGCACTCAGAAGGGTCTAGAAGCAATCTCAAGGTCTCAGGGGCGGGGAGCTCCTCTAGTCCCTAGTGAGTATGCCAATGTTGTTTCAGATGAGATCAGTGCTGGCATGTGTAAGTGCACTCTAGTGTTGTTGATTAAAGTGATCTAATGTCAGACCACACTGAAGCTCAGTCAGTCATACAGGGAGCTTTAGAGCTGTGTAAGGAGCGTCCAACTAGCATACCTGTTAGATGTTGAGTTATGTGTAGTATATGTTTGTATCAGTGCACATGCAATGGTGATCATGATGGTGTAGTCAGAATCTTCGTAGAGCTTTCCACCGAGCTACGGGCATTTAGTTACAGCTATACCCTAACCTCCCCATGCAGTGGAGTGCACTACATGAAAAAAGGGGTGGTCACTCTCATAGACTCTGTATAGTCACAGCTGCGACTGCAGGTCAAAACTTGCCTAGCATTTTGAACACTTTGACCATTTACTACACCGATTTCAAGGCTTCGACTGTTGACCACTCTGTTATTCAGCCATTCACCGGCCCCTAGCGACTCCACCCCTTCCTTAGTATACGGAGTGAAGATGTACAGTGACAGTGGTGCTTATTGGAGTGACTTCCGCCTGATAAAACCCTGTACCTCAATGCTGACTGTCTCCAGCGGTTCGTGGGTCTCGTTGAGGGGCACAGTGATGACCAGGGAGGTGTTGGTGAAGGCAGTCGCCACAGGGACTGGGGGGAGGGGCCAGGTAGTGGAGAGCACCTCACTAGCACTGCTGTTTAAAACACCATTTGATATCATCACCTGTGAGAAGGTCAAAGGTCAAAGATCAATCATGAACATTAGAGGGAGTAAAGTATACAAGTAGCTGAGCTCGCTTCGCTCGCTCAGCTACTTCCCCCTTGTTCGCCTACGTGTGTAATTCGGCGCCGGACAGCTCTCTGTCAGAGCTGCTGCTCGCCACTTAATTGTGTCTGCTTCAACTGCTACTACCCGATTGCGTCGACCCGTTTCAACTGCTCCCCGATTGCTTCCGCTTCGGCTGTTGCTCCTAGATTACGTCCGCCTCAACTGCTGCTCCGGCTTCACCTGCAGCTTCCCGCCCGATTGCGTCCGCTTTGACTGCTGCTCACCGATATTGCATCCGTCAGCTGTTCTAGAAGCTCAATGTTCTCGAACATTCTTCGCGGAGTTCGAGGATCATTGGTACGAAGGTCGCGCGTCACTAGTCTAGTCTAGTCTCGCCCCACGAACATCCCACTTCTGTTACACACACACACACGGTTAAAATCTTAATGTATTGATAGCTATTGAACTACATCTTTCCAGTATAGCTAGCTTGTAGCCTCGTTCCCAGGCCCCACCAAACTTTCTGAGAGGGCCTGGTACATTTCCTCACGTGAGTGACGTCAAGGGTAGAAGACGGTAAAAAGACCTAAAATGAACGCGAGGCTCAGAACAGCAAGAATAGTGAAGGCACCAGGGAATATCCACGCATATCTAGCTATCGGAGGGCGACTGTCATGGAACTGACTCTTCAAAAGGTGAGCATTTCAGTCATTGTGTACAGATTCGTGGAGCAGGAAACTCGAGCATTTAAGAGTAAGGGCCTTTATGTGCCACAGTTGCTGGAGCTGCTGACCAACTCATGTACAATCAGTGTTGATGAGGCTGACACAACTGTCTGCAGGTGTACTCAAGTACGTATGTGGGATCCACTTGCTGCAGATGATGAATGCATGTGCACATGTAATACTGTGAACACACCTCAATGGTGTACTGTGTCCCAGGTAGTAGTCCATCTGCACTGGTGAGGTTGACTTCAGTTTCATCGGTCTCAATCACCAGCTCTCCAACTCTCACGTAATAGGCCAGGTTTTCCTCAGGGCCACGCAGAGTGTTGGCAGGGTTGTTAAAACCAGTGATAGGGGGGTCCCACCTGACATTGATGCTGCGAGTACCGTACTCTATCTCCACAACGTTCTGTGGTGGGTCAGGAACTGTGGGGATAGGGGGAGGGGGAAGAATTGACAACTAAGAGTTTTGCCATTTGTAAAGCAGCAACATGTACATGGTCTGTCTGGTGTGGTTTACGCAGAGTAATGTCGTGTCGAGTGTCCATGAGATCTATGGCTGAGGACATAGTGTAAGTGTGTGGCTCTCAGTACATAGAGAGCAGTCAGTTCTCCACTTGATGAGCGGTGGGGGAGAGTGTAAGACATTTAGGCACACTTATGACTGCCAAGAACTAACTAGTGGAATGCAGGACATTGGGGGGCGAGCCTGAGTGAAGTGCATGCGTGTGCCGCAGGACATGCATGGAGCAGTTGCGTTCACATGACTGTGACAGGGATGACTGCATTTGGGCTTGGCCTTGGTTGCAGTTTCGAGCCCAACAACCCAATGGAACTGAAATTAGGGTACCTTAATGATTCTAGAGACAGAAAATGACCTCTACTGGTAGGAAGCGGTTAATGCTTCTATCACTATAGCCTCCACCAAAAATGCTGCATGTGATGGAGTACTAGACTAGTTCCCAAGCCTAACCCCCCCCCCCCCCCCCCCCCCCCACACACACACACAGGCAAGCATACCTCCCTGTAGGGTCCTAATACGAGCAACTCTTCCAAATAAAGGATCAAAAGTCAGAGGAAGATCCAGCATTGTGAATTCATTCATGGCACTGACGAAGAACTCATACTCCAGGTAGGGGGACAAACCCTCTGCACGAAACACATTCATGGAGGATGGCTGGAGGGGGAGGGGAGGGGGAGGGAGGGAAACTACTAACAGACAGCAAACACCTACATACCTACTTGAACACCAGAAATTCATTAACGAACATGCAGTACATGTTCGTGACACCCTGGATAAATTAACAAATACATAGTACTACTCTTTACAAAAAAAAAGTACATGTATGCATCCTGCTACCTAGGCAACACATTGGGATATCACATAGTGCTGCCAAGGTAGAGTGGCTTCAAGCTTTGCAATGTTCATTAGAACATGCAGAAATGAATTGTGATGTCATTGTGTTGGACATCCGCTGGGTATTTATTTACGTGTACATCCAACAGCGCTGGGTATTTACGTACATTGGAGTTGATTGAAAGTGCACGTGGAGGAAGTTAGCCTGTCTTTGGGACTAGCTAGAGCATTCAGGTTTTCAATGCACTTGGCAGGCTTGTTGAGGTACACCTATGTTTCGCTAAGGATGTGCAATGTATGTTTGACAAACTGGAGAATTCTGAGTGAAGGAGGAATTCCTATGGCATCCTTTCCCTTCCCAGCTTCATCCCCCTCTCTGAAACACTACTCAATCATGATATGGCCTACTTCTCAGTCTCTCCTCAACACAGAAAGGAAAAGAACTGTCTGGGAACAATCTCACACACAGTTTCTGGTGACGTGAGTTCTAGAGATTTGTACAGTCTCTACCTGGGGGTATCCATCCAGCACCTCCATATTGAGCTCAATCCTGACCATGTACATCAGAGGGGGAAAGCTGAACACCACGTCGGCACATTCCGGCCTGAGGGCGGGGGCAGTCCAGTTGACAGTGACGGTAGTATTAGTTCTGGACACAAATGAGGGCTGAGGACGTTGATTCCGAAACCGTATGGAAGGAGCAAGGCAGAGTTGGGCTGTGTGTGTGTGTGTGTGTGTGTGTGTGTGTGTGTGTGTGTGTGTGTGTGTGTGTGTGTGTGTGTATGTGTGTGTGACTATGACAATCCTAACCATACTTCATTGTACAAATGCAATACCAAGTGTAGGTGGCAGATCATATCATTGCAGTGGTAAGTCTGATGGAGCTCCGTCCATGGTTTTCATGTTGCGCACTTTGTACTATGTTTTGATTCAGACATACTTCATGCAGTCAGTGCTGCACATACCCAACAAACTTGATGCACCTAACAAACTTCATGATATCATAACAGGTAGTCAGGTACTGTTCCAAGTGAAACACAACCGTCTGCTGAGCCCACTGCAGTCACATGGAAGTGCTCTACCTTGGGCTACTGCTTGCTGCCCTATGGGTTCGCTTGATCATATCAAAATGCCGATCACTTCCATAGCGAGCTGTCAGGAACACCATTTAATGAATTACCATCAATACATTAAGATTTTACGTGTCTGTGTGTGTGTGTGTGTGTGTGTCTGTGAGTGACGGAAGTGGGACGTTCGTGGGGCGGGACTAGACTATAGTGATGCGCGACCTTCGTACTTTAATTTATTTACTGAACCTCGAACTCCGCGAAGAATGTTCGGGCCCGGGCTGGAATCCAGTATGCAATCGGGGAGCTCCGGAGCAGCAGTCGAAGCGGACGCAATCGGGCGAGCAGCAGTTGAAGCGGACGCAATCGGGGAGCAGCAGTTGAAGCGGACGCGATCGGGAGCAGCAGCTGAAGCGGGCGCAATCGGGAGCAGCAGCTGGACGCGAGGCGGAGGCAAACGGGGAGCAGCAGTGGAAGCGGATGCCGCAATCGGCAGCAGCTGAAGCGGACGCAAGCGGCGAGCAGCAGCTGAAGCGGACGCAATCGGGGAGAAGCAGCTCTTCAGAGAGCTGTCCGGCGCCGGATTACGCACGGTAGGCGAACAAGGGGGAAGTAGCTGAGCGAGCGAAGCGAGCTCAGCTACTTGTAAAAGGTAATTTTTATTGCTGGATACCTGACCCTGAGAATAAGGAATGGTAGGTTTAAGCTTTTTGATGACATGCCAACTCTCCCTACCAGGGTTGTTGCAATTACTGCTTTCCAGTAATCAATTATGATTACAATTACTAGCTCTTTCCAGAAGCCAATTAGCATTACAATTTCAATTAATTCCACACAATTACAATTACGATTACAATTACACACTATACATTTGCAACATGCAATCCATTATAGGTGGAGCAAAACCTTGTATGTTTCGTTGGATATTTATAACTAGCTACTCAAATTTTTGTAACCAGTATGTGTTTTATGTTGGGGAGCATACTTATAGATATTGACCTCCTAGCTATTGAGTAGTTGAGCTTCAACCACAAGGTAATCAACTACAATTGCAACTACTCAGACAAAATTATCATCAATTACAATTAAAATTACGATTACATAGGAATTTGTAATTAATTGTAATCGATTACAATTACAAACTACCATTACAACAACCCTGCTCCCTACCCATCATGTACGCAAGCATTCAAATAACATAAAAGAGTCTGATATTTACAGCATGTACGGGCAAGCTTGCATGAGCAAGCAGTAAAGTAGGCATGTACATGTACATGTATAGGATTCAAACGTTAGCCCATGATCCATCTCTCCACAAGTGTGTCCATCTTATCAGGCTCCATGGATCTTGCTTATTGTGCCCTCTTCCTGAGGCTTGTTATTGCAAACAATTATGGCTATTTCTATGAAGTCTGCATTGCTCACCAGAGACTAGACATGCAAAGAGACAGCAAGGTGCAAGGTGCAAGGTGCAAGGTGCAAGGTGAAGAAGGCACTTGTGAGCCATCACTGGCACAGAGTTACTCACGGGGCAGAGGTTGTTGACCAGGACTGAGTGTGATTACAGCAGAGGCATCAGCGTTGGAGGAGATTTCAATGAGGGTTGTCCTGTTGGTGAAGGCCACAGCAAATACTCCATTTGTAGTTTCATTAGTCCAGTAGACCCTCAGTTCATCTAGGGCTAGGCTGGAGGCAGGGAGTCCTGATCATGAGCAGAGGGATGTCAAGAAGAGAGGGAGGGAGGGAGGGAGGGAGGGAGGGAGGGAGGGAGGGAGGAAGAGAGGGAGGGGAGGGAGGGAGGGAGGAAGGGAGGGAGGAAGAGAGGGAGGGGAGGGAGGGAGGGAGGAAGGAGGGACAATCCAAAGTCAGTTAACATGTACTCATAGCAGTTTTTATAGTACTTTGTGTAATATAATTATGTGAGTGAACATTGGAAAGAGGGATCAAGGAATTTAATCCTTTGCAATGAAGTGTGCCAAGTCAACAATTCTCCAACCAAACTTGTCAGCGGACTTTGAGATGGTTGTAGAATAGTTGACTTCAAGGATGTGATTTGGCACGCTTCAGTGTAAAGGTCAAACTTCTGAATAATTTCCCTCAGCTAGTCCCTATTTTGAATGTACCGTTATCACTCCTTGTTATTGCAGCTGCAGACACCTCCACATCACAACTGGAATTGCTCGGGTGGCATGAGAGGATGTCTCCGCTGTTAGCATCGCACACCCAGAGGCGACGTGTGCGGGGATCGAGAGCGAGAGCCGGGGTGAGGGAGAGGCTGGAAAGGCTGATCCCAGCCTGCCTCTTCCCCACCTGGCTAGTGGGCATGGTGAGAGTAGTGCTTGAGGAGGGATCTCGGAGATTGAGCTGATGGAGTGAGTTGGAGGAATCGTTTGCTATTGTCCAGTAGAGGTAGCTGTGTGAGTGTGAGTGTGTGGAAGGCAGGCAGGATTATAGGATTGGCCCTCGAGATCTGCATTAACCACTATCACTGTGGTTTCCTCGGTCAGGGAAACAGAGACAATCTGAAGGTCTGTAATCACTTGTTCATCCAGAAATCAAACTCATGCACTCAAAGTCTCCAGGAAAGCATACTGACAAAGAGGGGGCTGGAAAGGATCATGTGCACTAACAAAGAGGGGGCTGGAAAAGATCATGTGCACTGTCAGTTTTATGATGCAATGCAATATCTCCTTTTTCAGCGAGAAAAGGCTGTCAATGTGTCCTGGACTAATAACACTACTACATGACTGTACATGAACATGACCACGAGCTCGAGCCTCACCAAGAATATCAGCGACAGCAGACTTATCTACCACACTCAAGTGTATAGCATCACGTAGGAAGTAAATAGAGCGATTGAACCACTTGCAATCTTCGGCAGGTACTGCTCTGCAAATTCTGCATACTTCTTGCGTATCATTGTGCAGTATACCGTACCATCAGGTGTGGTCCTACTCCCACGGTGACAAAAACAAAAAAACCTGGTGGACCTTTACTTACCCTCTGAATGGATCCATAACAAGTTTCAGGCCTTCTCCTTCTCCAAGACTATCACCAACAAATATCTCATCAGCCCCATCTCCATTTATACGAGATACCCACACCCCCACCCTCCCACCTCCACCTCTCTCCACTCGACCGGCAAAGTAGAGTGTCTGACCCAACCAATCATAGGCCAGTGCACGCACATCCACCCCACTGACAGGAAAAATGACCAGCTGGAATGAGGGAGGAAGAAGGGAGGGAGGGAAGGAGAGAGGGAGAGAAGGAACATTGTCTGTATAGTATAGTCTTACTCTAAGTTGTTTGTGGATAGGGAACAAGCTATTATTGTACAGCTCCTTTGTAGGCAATCTGCTCTTGGTTTGTACCCTCCCCACATTGCTCAAGTAAAGGAAGAAGTGAAGGAGGGCGGGAGGGAGGGAGGGAGGGAGGGAGGGATGGGGGGAGGAGAGAGATACTGTCTTAAAGTCGTATGTCCTACATACTCTGTGAGCTCCAGGTGGACATACATACTCACCTGTGCATCCCCTCCATCCAGGGACTGTCGCAGTATCACCATTCTATCTCTGTCGTACCAGAAGAGCTGCCTGCCAGTGGTGTCCACAGCAAGGGGTTCAGTGACGGGAGGGAGGGAAGATACACCCCCTGGTCCCACCAACTGACCTCCAGCAGCCCCCACTGCAAGTACTTGTTGTGGAGGGGTGGCCACTTTGTGTGTGTGTGTGTGTGTGTGTGTGTGTGTGTGTGTGTGTGTGTGTGTGTGTGTGTGTGTGTGTGTGTGTGTGTGTGTGGTCATACATCAAGCATATAGTGTGTGTGTGTGTGTGTGTGTGTGTGTGTTTGGTCACACAGTCAAGCATAATCAACCAGTACACTGCAAATTAATAATGACATTACCATACACACAGTACACATGCTCGTACAATCGATTCACCTTATTCATTTTGTTGCCTTATTATTCATAACAAAATAGATTTTCGCATTGGAGGCAATCATGAATATATTTTAAGAATGAAAATTTCCCGATGAGTGGTGAATGGAAGTATACATACATGCAATGTATATCTGACAGATCTGGAATACTTCATAGTGACTCACTGTTAGTGTTGAATGCTATGTTTTGTGAAGCATTTCCACGACCAGTGGGATTGGCGGCAAATACCTGGACAAGAGTGGAGGGAGCAAAGGAGAGGGAGGGAGAAGAAAAGAGAGGAGAGAGAAGAGAGAAGAAGGAGGAGGGAAGGCAGGAGAGAAGGGGGAGGAGGAAGAAAGGAGAGAAGTGTAAGGGGTACCATACCAGAGTGCATTTACAGTAAGTGTAAACTCACTGGCATAATTATGGAATGGAATGTAAATGTATATAAAGAACTCATTCCTGCATGATATGTGTGATGTGTGTGGGGCTCACTCATGCTCGTCCCAATAATACATTTATGTTCTTACATTCACAACATAGCTCCTAGCCGGCTGCAGTGGGTAGCTAAGAATCTGGAGATTGGTGCGGCTCTGTACAGTATATGTGGTGCGGTTGTCTGGGTTCTGGAACAACTGAGGGAAAGAGGTCAAAGGTCACGTGTGACCAACATGCAGCTGTATTTAGGTCAAACTTTATTGCAGAGAGTCTGGTAACAAGCTACACGCCGAGAGGCTTACACTTGTCAACAGCTGTCCATCCTGGAACACCTGCACAGTGTAGTTCTGCACAAACCCTTGCCCCTGGCTGGCGTTCAGAGCGTCCCAGGTCACCAGGGCAGAGACATCATCACCAGACAGCATTGGAAAGTAGACAAACACTTGGACATTCTGAACTTGCTCTGGGACTGTGAGTGTGTGTATGTATATGCACATGTGCATATACATGTGGGTGCGTGCATGCATGTGCATGTGAGAGAGCCAACGACTGCTTTCGTGCATGGCATTCATCAACAGGCTGTCTGTTTATTCACAGTGAGAGAAAACAGCCAAAGCTATTCTCAGGAATTGACATTATTGTCATGCCTCTCTCATCCTTGTCAACTCTGTTCCTGCCAGACAGCAAGAACCAACAGAATGTTGGTACCTCGGAGAGTGCTACTGCTGCTTAAATCCACAGAAAATTCCAGGACCAGTTGGGTTGGATTTCGAGACTTTCCATGGATTTAATTACGCGGAACGGTAGCCAAAACATTAACTTCAAACTTTACTACCATAGGATTGGATTCATAGAAATTGAAATGTTACCGTTAGATTGGATCTATCGATAGAAATAGGCTCAATTGCCAACACGCTGCGTTTGGAGAGGAATCGTTTGCATGACTGTTGTGGCTATACTATTCCAGGAAATGGGCATCAACTGCCATGCATGCCATGCGCTACCTCTTTCCCTGGGAATTCCGATTAGCTAGTTCTGTTTAGCTGCCTTTTGGTCTATCTTTCTGCCTATAGTCTGCTGTGCCACACCCGACCTTTGCACCTCTCCATTCCGGCAATTTCTCTGGTGTTCGGTAAGTCTAGTTTTAATCCAGTTTCTCCAATATATGACCTGTCGCGATCCGGCCAAGCAAGGGATTTCATAGATCACACCCTTGGTGTCATGGGGGTCTCTCTTCGGTCTGATGTTGCTCAAGATGGAGCCTATTTTCCCTAAAATAGACTCATATTCCACTTTTGGCACAGATTCTCTTGATCCTTTCGCTGACTCCCTTGACAAAGGGAATGGAGACTGTCGCCTTAGGTCCCGGTCTGTCCCTGTTTGTGGGGGTGGGGGATATGTGAAGTTCCCTGCGGATCAGGGGGCGAGGGTATCCGTTTCGTTGAAAAACTGAAGTGAGATGTGCCAACTCTTGATTCAGAGTGGTGGTGTCCTGGCAGATGTTCCTGGAGCGGTGGAGTAGGGTGCGGATGATGCCATTCTTTACAGCAGGAGGATTGTACGATCGGTAGTGCAAGTAGCGTTCTGTATGGGTAGGCTTCCGATAGACCCTATAGTTACCAAAGTGTTGCTGTCTCCATCTCGGGACACCCGTACATCAAAGAAGGGAAGTGCTCCCTCCACCTCCTTCTCCATGGTACTTACAAAGTCACACTATTAGTCAGTCAGAATCACAAATGTTGAATTGAAATGCAGCCTCATTTCAGGAAATGGGCATCCACTGCCATGCCACACGGCACACGCTACATTTTGAATGTTTGTGACTGTTGTGGCTATACTATTTATGCATTGATTGGTCAATTGTCCAGTCAAATTCGATTTTGTCCGGCCATTTGAGTTGCTTAGGTTGGCCGATTAAAATTGGTGTAAGTTACCTGTAATGGTGAGTGAATAGAAACACTATTCAGGCAGCACAGCATCGAGGATGACCACCAAATTGATTGGAAAGAGAGTGTGGTGATAGATCAGGAGATGAACTTGTACAAAAGAAGAGTGAAAGAAGCCTTGTACATCTGGAAGTTTCCTAACTTCAATCAGGACCAGGTCTACCGTTAGATTGGATCTACTGCTCTATTAGCATAAATATGGTTAGCTGAGCTTACCGCCTTCAGTAAATGCCAGCCAGTTACACAACAATTGTACATCTATGTACGTCAAACTAGCAGCTCTGCAACATACAGATCGAAAGTCACATGATCTGATTCAAGGTACATCAATTTGACCAGAATACCTTGAGCTTCAGTGGTTGAGAAACAGAAGAGGCAGTTGCCACAGTTGTCTGGTTCAGAGGTGGAGCCATTAGCCCGACAGACCTGGCCCTCGTAGTTTGTGTTGGGAGTGAGACTACTGATAGTGTACCTGGTGTTTGAGACCTGAATAGAGGGAAGGATGGATGGAGAGAGAGAGGGAGGGAAGGAGGGAGGGGGGGGGGGACGACGGAGGGGGGAGGACGAGGGAGGGAGGGAGGGAGGGAGGGAGGGAGGGAGGGAGGGAGGGAGGGAGGGAGGGAGGGAGGCAGGGAGGGAGGGAGGACAAGGGAGGGAGGGAGGGAGGGAGGGAGGGAGGGAGGGAGGGAGGGAGGGAGGGAGGCAGGGAGGGAGGGAGGACAAGGGAGGGAGGGAGGGAGGGAGGGAGGGAGGGAGGGAGGGAGGGAGGGAGGGAGGGAGGGAGGGAGGGAGGGAGGGAGGGAGGGAGGGAGGGAGGGAAGACAAGGGAGGGGGAAGGATCAAGGTCACACAGCCAGAAATCCAAATCAGAAGATGTTGAGAATCCATCACTGCATTCACCCAGTAAACAGATGATTAGCTAACTGACTAACTGACTACCAAGGTTGAATGTGAAATGTTGAATTCAGATATGCACACTTACTGGGGGTGATGTGTCAAAGGTCTGCACATTCAATCGTTCTCTGAACTGTACCACATAGGATGTAGCTAGCAGGCGATTGTCAGCATCCCAATCAAGGGTCACCTCTGTTGCCACCCTATTCTCCACTCTGAGTGCAGAGTTCCATTGGTTGGAGACTACTCCACATGCAGACATACACTGTGGGAAGAGAGGTGGGTGGGAGGGAGGGTGGGAGAGACGGAGGAAGGGAGGGAGGGAGGGAGGGAGGGAGGGAGGGAGGGAGGGAGGGAGGGAGGGAGGGAGGGAGGGAGGGAGGGAGGGAGGGAGGGAGGGAGGGAGGGAGGGGGGGAGGAAGGGACAGAGGGACAGAGTATGTGTAGCTTGTGCAAAAGTGTAAACCATTCAAGTGCAATGTTGTCTGTAGACAATGTTTTGTCTGCAGCAAGGCACAGGGCCACCACAATGGCATCCAGCTCAGACATGATGGGCAGTGACTTGTGTCCTGCAAATCACCATCACTTAGTGAATCAATACAGTCATGTATGTTGCTGACAACATGACTCTGAGTAGCTTACAGAGTGTGATGGCTGTAAAATATGGCTCATAGAAACAGTAGCTGTGTAACTACTCGGAAATAGAAGAGAAATGGGCAGGGAGTAACATCTAACGGAAGATGATAAAGTTTGTTCAATTTCACAAGTTCCCCATAGACCTAGCTATATGGATTACTCATGCAACAAAGAGACAAAAATTGGTGTCTTTTGAAGAGAGTTGGTTTTGGTGGTGGTGGTGGTGGTGAGGGCCCTAAATGGCCGCGAAAAAAAAACAACAACACAGCATGTTGGATTCAAGATTTGTTGCATCAATCGGCTGCTCTGTTCTGAACTTCATACACTACGGGACAGTACAAAACCTGGACTCTGGACTGGACTGGATTATACAGACAGCAAACGTCACCAAAGCTATGAAGGGTTGTCTCCAGCTCTGTCTCAAGTTGCTTCCTAGCCTTTTGCGGCATCGTTCCTCGATTTCCGAGAGGTCAAAGGTCATGTGCATATTAAATTTCAATGCACTTATAGTCATGGAATATTCCATCTGGTTCTACACTTCAAGAAAGGCTGAAGTTTGGTTTCTGCTGATAATAAGTTAACCGCTCTTCTAATCCTTCAAGCAGGCAGAGCATCCTAACTGGAGCTCAATTGGAGTTTGACAATGGTTCTTTTCCAACAAATGTATGTGACCTCCATAAGAAACAGTCATACAAGTCATGGATTCTCAAAGCCGGTACTGTACAGAACCAGGAGCGCATGAGCCGCCGAAGGCGGCGAAGGAGCGTGCAACTCGCGAATACCCGTGAGTGCCATGTAAATACAAATCTGTAGTAGTAATGACTTCCATATTTGGAAAGCGGAAGCTCATTTAGACGTTGCGTGATGCCATACAGTGCACGTGACTCGTACTTAGCTAAGTACGGTTAACCGGTTAAGTACTGACAGAGCTAGAGCCACCCGCAATGCAATGGCGAAGCGTACTCGTAGACATCGAGAGTGAGCTACCTCAAGCGAAGCTAGTTCGGTTTGAAGAAGGAACTCCACGCCGATCCGAGGGTCGTGCTAGAAGGAAACTTCAGCTTGTAGCCTTCAGGAAGTATCTCCCCGCAACTTTCGTGCGCCAGGTGAAGGATTCTCCCATGAGACGCGCTATCAAGCGGAGCATGACCATGCTAAAGTTTGCAAGAGCGAAACAGGCAGGGAACTAGCGAGTGTCAGGACGCCCCTGAAGGCTTGCACGCCAATAAAACTGCCCCCAGAAAACTTATGACGTTCCGATCTATTTTCAAACGCGGAAGTACGTAACTAATTTGTATTTACATGGCCCTGAAGTTACACGCTCCTTCGCCGCCTTCGGCGGCTCATGCGCTCCTGACAGAACCCACAAGAATTCAGCCATACAGCCACTTTTGTTGAAGCTCATTAAATATGCACGTGACCTTTGACCTCTCGGAAATCGAGGAGACGATGCTGCAACAACTTGAGACAGAGCTGGTTTAAGGAAGCAAAAGTTTCATGGAGCTGCAGTGTATTCTACGAAGTTTGACTCAGACTGGAAGATCAAGTTCCCTTGTGTGCAACCGGTCAAGAAAGACCAGTTCTCGTTCGTGTGTACTGTGCTGTGTGCAATTCCATGCCCAAGTTGACCTTCCCAGGTCAAATTCATTTGACCTGTCGTTGTCGTCAAGGGTATATTTATCGTGTCATGACTTTAAATTGGATAAGCTTCACGGGGGGCCTCACTCATTTTGTGCCAATCTCACTCATTTTGAGGTGGGGTCTCACTCAAGTGAGGCTGCCGACCTTGACAGGTCTGCATTTGCCTATGTCAGAAGTGTAGCGCTGGGTAATTACCTCTCTGTGCAGAGGTCTGACAAGCTGTTTGTATTAGCTCTTGAGTTTTATAGAGATGTATCAAGGGGGTGACACTCCCATATTCGCTGTAGTCACAGTTGGACTGAGCCGGCTGGTGACCACCATGACCAATGCAACTTACAAGTCACAAAACTACATGTAAATGATCTAACAGTGCAGTTAGCCACAACATCCTAAACAGAACCACACAGGAAAGCCACGTATTCAACTCGAGGACATGACCTAGGTGACATACAGAACAGATTGCTGACTTGTTCCAAGCCTCCAGATGACTCGACAAAGAAACCTACTATACATGTGTCAACAGAGGACATATAGTGCTGCACAGGCTTCCAGGGTGCCCGGCCTAACCACCACTTGGGTTGTTTCTGATTTATTGCCCTCTCTCTTCTGAAGTCCCCTCTAGCTACCTGTTTCATATTGCGGTCTCCCTCGGGACTAGCAGCAGAACCCCCCTCCTTCAACAGTCACACATACAAATACGAATGTGCATGTGTACACACACATGCATGCACACACACACAGAGCAAGTGGTTTCCTTTGGGAAAACCCATTCCCACTGTACTTCCTGTGGACATGACTGGTGAAGCATAGTAGTGTGCAAATTGACTGTTTGTATGGGGTAGTGTATGGGACAGTACCTGGACTCTGGACTGGACTGTGGACTTGACTCTGGACTGGATAATGGACTGGATATAATGGACTGACCAAAACAGCTGTATACAGACAGCAAATATGGGGTGCCATCTGTGCCAAAAAACGGTCTATTGCAACATTTGTAAATGTGATGCTTGATTATGTGAAGCCACATTTATAAATGTGAGGCCACATTTATATATGTGAAGCCACATTTATATATGTCAGGGCATATTTATAAATGTGAAGATGCATTTATATATGTGGCCTCCCTCACATAATAAAATACACTGGGTCATGTGACCATGGGTCATGTGAGTGGTCACATGACCAGCTGCCACTGCACCAGCCAAACTTTGAACATTCAACTCTGGTCTGTTTGCCATGTTTTAATTCACGAGACACGTCGTGACGTGAGTGTCTCGCCATGTTCTAAGTCACGAGACACGTCACGTTGTCATGACTTAGAACATGGCGAACAGACCAGAGTTGAATGTTCAAAGTTTGGCTGGTGCGGTGGCAGCTGGTCATGTGACCACTCACATGACCCAGTGTATTTTATTATGTGAGGGAGGCCACATATACAAATGCATCTTCACATTTATAAATGTGCCCTGACATATATAAATGTGGCTTCACATATATTATAAATGTAGTCTCGTTCCCAGGCGCTCAGTAATTGGGGAGAAGAGCTCTTTTCTCCAATTACCGAGCGCCTGGGAACGAGGCTAATATAAATGTGGTCTCACATTTATAAATGTGGCTTCACATTTATAAATGTGGCTTCACATAATTTATATGAATGTGGCCTCAATGTGGCCTCACATTAATGTGGCTTCACATTTATAAATGTGGCTTCACATTTAAAAATGTGGCCTCACATTTAAAAATGTGGCCTCACATTTATAAATGTGGCCTCACATTTATAAATGTGGCTTCACATAATTATAAATGCAAGCATCACATTTACAAATATTGCGATAGACTGAGTTTTGGCACCCCATAAGCAAACGTCACCAATGCTATGAAGGGCTGCAAATCGTCGTCACATTCACTGTCAATTTCGTCGTTGTCTCTCTCGAGCTCGAGAGAAACTTGACTATGTGGTTTCCATGTTTAGCTTGTCCTATTTCGGGGTAGATTGGTAGATTGAATGAGGCAACCTTTTATTCCGTTCCGCGCATGGGCCTAGGTACGAGGTTTTGCTGTACAGTGCAGTGTACTAGGAATCCATTAAGGCTAGCTAGCTTGCGTACATGACATTTGGATATGCATGTGAATGTGAGATGACACATAAATGTGTGTCTCACGCAGGATGCGTGAGACTTGATAGGACTGCAAATGAGAGGGCAGTAACTGAAGCCAGTGCAGCAAGTTATCATTCTTGGTCTCCATTGCTATTGCCACTGGGTCCAACAGCGTTTCACCCTGGTCGATCATGGTGGTGGAAAAGTCTTGTTTGCTGCATGCATCAACAGTAGACCTATGGAACTCGTGATGGAACTGTCGAAATACCATCTACCAACACCCGCCCTTTTGTCTTTCCCAGGAGTAGCCATGAATTAGGTGGCTAATTTACCTTTGTACAGGCTACAATGGTGGTTTTTAATTTAGGGACATCTCTGCCATCGACTACTAAATGTAAATTAGGAATGTACCGCCGTAATGTTCATAACCATAAACTATTAATTCTATAACTTCGGCCAAATGGAAGCTTCCCACAGATTCACTCCCACACACTACACAGCACTTGCACCAACTCTGTCACAGAATTACGAAAAGCACTGCACGATGTATATATGCGGGGCCTGCATTCAATCATGAATATACCTGTTGAAGGGAGAGTCTGAGTCGCGTACACAGCATCAGCAGTAGTAACGGCCAAACAGAGAGACCCCGGTGGTTGCTAGATCGTGACCACAGCTTACACACAACCATGTTCGCTTACCAATGTCATGAATCTACACATCTAAGTACGTACGTGGAACGTAATATTTATACTAGTATTTATATCCCGGTGTCATAAAATTTTGGGGCCCCCATGCGATTGGGCCCCCCCCGGCCCCAATTTACCGGTAGGTTGGGGCCCCCATCGTGAACTTGGGGCCCCCTCATACATTCCTTCGTCCGCTTACGGGACGGTTGTCGGTTGACGGAGCGTTTTAATCAAACGCTTTCCCGGTGTTTGGCAAAGGTGGTTGATGATGATCAGCAGAACTGGGATGAAAAGCTCGACACCATCCTGATGGGATATCGGGCATCAAGACAATCCTCCACCAAACACTCGCCTTACTACATGCTCTTCCAACAACAGATGCGACTACCAGTCGACAGCGAGTTGCTCACATCTGACATCGATAGTGAGTTGCTCACTTCTGATGAGCAGGATTACGACAAGGAAGATGGGGAAGATATTTCCGAGATCATTGAACAGCTCCTTGAATCTCGACAAAAGGCATTCGACAAGGCAGAATCCAACATCGAACATGCACAAAAAAAGCAAAAGGAGTTGTATGACAGAAAACATCAGCCAGATGAACTACCGGAGGGCTCCATGGTACTCTTGGAGAACACAGCTCAGAAGCAGCGCAAAGGAGGGAAATTGTGCCCGGCATGGCTTGGCCCTTACACCATAAGCAAACACCTGGGCAAAGGAGTGTATGAACTAACAAACCAGACTGGAGTCATCATCAGAAAGAAGGCTAATATCAGCAGGCTGAAAGTCTACACTCAGAGAGATGGCAAGGAACCTGAGGACAAAGAGAACCAAGGAGGTGCTGAAGACGGCAAAGGAGAAGACCAGGGAAAGGAGAAGGGAGATAGTACAGAAGAGAAGGGTGACAAGGGTGATAGCGGAGAAAAGAAAGAGAACGAGAAGAAGCGAAAGAGAGTTGTAGACAGTGATCGTGCCAAAAAGAAGCATCACATGGCAGCAATGAGTGAGAAAAGCCTGAAGCAGATATTAGAGGGAAAGCCACTCCATGATGACCACATTTCTTTTGCCCAGAAACTGTTACAGAAACAATTTCCTATGCTCGATGGCCTGCAATCACCACTACTCTCACAAAACAGTGGTTTCTGCCCTGTCAAGGATGAAAGCATCCAGATTCATCACACAGGGAAGTTTCACTGGGTGACTTCTAGTTCAATCGGTGGCAATGTACAGGTATATGACAGCATGTTCGAGGGTGGCGAACTGTCGTCTTCACTTCAGATACAGCTGGCACAAATATACATGACACTCATCAAGGAGGAAGATGGCAACGAAGAGGAAGGGAATGGCTACAAGTACCTTGAACTCAAAGTTCCAGCATTACAAGTGCAGAGCGGGGGAAAAGATTGCGGAGTGTTTGCAATAGCCTTCGCCTACCATGCCGCAAAAGGAGATGACTTGCGTAAAATGAGATTCCATCAGGAGAGACTGCGACCACATCTGGTACAGTGCTTTAAGAAGAAACACCTCGAGTCCTTTCCACACACTTCTCTTGAAAAACCCCAGATTTTCGTCGCTTGCATGCAGGGAAGGGTGGGGTGGGGGGGGGAGGTGGGGAGATGTCATGAGCTGTCATTTTTGCATGACGTAATTTGCTTTTCTCCGTGAGAGCATTTCAACGCATCCTGAGGAGTATCGTCCATGCAAAGGCTGAGCGAACTAGGGCGTCTTTATTCACTGGACTGGTGGACTGGACTGGACTGGACTGGAGTGGACTGGACTCACCCAAAAATCTATAAAATGCCTTTTTCAGTGTAGGACAGAAGCTAAGCATACTTATTCATTCACTAAAGTTGCTTGCATAGCCTGCTTTCGTGTCTTTCTTCGAGTCGGTAGGGGTCAAAGGTCACGTGCATATTTAATAAGCTTCAATGAAAAGATTAGAAGAGCATATGTTTACTGCAGAAATCGAACTCCAGCCTTTTGCTGAAGCATTGAAGACAGAAATAAATATCCCTCTATCATCTACGACTAGACTGCAGTTCATTGCTGAAGCTCATTAATTAAATATGCACGTGACCTTTGACCTCTACCGACTCGAACAAAGACGCGAAAGCAGGCTGTGCAAGCAACTTTAGCAGGCCCGTAGCCAGGGGGGGGTCGGGGGGGTCGGCCGACCCCCCTTCACGAGTTGGTGGTCCGGTTTCGGCCGATGAAACTCACGCGTGGTGGTACAGTTCCTCTGTCTCTGACAAACAAACACTGCTACGCGTATTACTATATTGGTACGCGTATAGTCAGTGGCGGATCTCCTTACTAACTTGCTGCCTGGCCGCTACGTTGCAACTCCTGGCCTGGCCTCCTCAGCTCGCACTATCGTGCGTTGCCTGAAACCGAACGGCTTGGGAACGAGACCACGATCTAGTATACCCCTCCGTGTATGTACGTATTACGTTCGTGAGCGAAATTTGAGCAAGGAAGAATCTCATGGCGGCCCTGGGACCTGCAATCCTCGTACATCTAGAACTTGCAGTGCAAAGCGCGAAGGTGCCACGAGAGCCCATCCTGAGAAGTGAAAAATGAAGGCGAAAATATTTTTCCGCGCTACGCGCGGACTGCTCGGCACTACGCGCCTCTAGGCCTATACACTGCCTCCGGCAGCGTTTAATATATGGTGCCCCCCCCCTTTCATAAATCCTGTATCCGCCCCTGATAGTGGTCCACTCTCTGATCAAAGTGACCCCCCCCCCCTCTCAGAATCCTGGCTACGGGCCTGTTTAGTGACTGAATAAGTATGCTTAGCTTCTGTCCTACACTGAAAAAGGCATTTTACAGATGTTTGGGTGAGTCCAGTCCACTCCAGTCCAGTCCAGTCCAGTCCACTCCAGTCCAGTGAATAAAGACGCCCAGCGAACTACGTATATAAGCCACTGTACACTACTATGTGCCTGTACTGTATGAGCAGTTATGTATGTGACCATTCAGACTCACCGAGAATATCAGCGAAATTCAGAATTGTCTACCGCAGTGTTTAGCATCTAGTCTGGCACAGCCAGAGCGAGGGTCTGGCTGCGCCAGACTATTTAGCATCGTCAATAAAGCGATCGAAGCCTAGAGGAAACAACATCAGCACTCGAGTTGTTACTAGTCTGCATACGTATACGTCATGAGCGCGTACATCAACTACGCATAAGGGAAATCAGAGTAGAGTTCGAGTAGCCGCCCCAATGGGCCTTTTCGCTGTACGCACAGAAGAATTTAATAACACATAACCATTACAAGTTAACCAACAAGCTATCAACAGGACGTGATTGAGATTTAACAAGATAACACATTGTACTAATAATCCGTGGTAGGTAAAGTTTCAGTGTTTTTTCTGTAATGCAGTTTCGCTGATTTTTATCACAATACGTTAATGAGGGAATTATTATGAGACAGGGTACGTATTATGAGACACCCCAGTTATGTCTATATATTTCATACCTAATCATCATTTGGCCAGGTGGCTACAGCCTATACCAACATAGAATATTCTGCTAGAACCATTTCAATGCTGTTCACAGTTAAAAATGAGGTGTTTAATAAGCACCCTGGGGAGCTTCACAATCGTGGTTAATAAAATAGATGAACGCTTAACCACGATTGTGAAGCTCCCCAGGGTGTTTGTTAAACACCTCATTTTTAGCAGAGTTGGCATGGGGTTTTGATTAGGACAATCGGAACTACTCATAAATTTCATCACAATTTTAAATACTGTCCGAATCATGAATACCAAATGCTTTGCACCATTCATTCTATCAAACCGTAGAGGATACATTTGACAATGTTCAGGCAAAGTGACAAAGTGACGTGGGGTGGTGGATTGGCGAAGTGGGATAACATCTTGACTGGGAGCCCAGCTAGGCGGTGGTGCCGCAGGTTCAATCCCCAGAAGTGGCGTTTGTTTTTCTGGTGGGGTAAATGTCTGTGTGTACGGCCTGTGTATGGGCTTTGGTGTGCATACAGCATTGTTAGCCTTCCACCAGTTAAGCAGCATCACTGAAGGGTTCAAGCCGTGTTGGAGGACTGGTCAAAGCGCTCACCTTGAAACCATCCTTTTTATGGGCTGGGTGAGGACCAGACTGTCATTTGCCATCCTGCGGGCAACCAGTCGATGTGTACGTGGCTGCAGAGTGATGTGGAGGAGGGGAATCGGCATGGAGGATGGGGCAGGCCTGGCTGCGGCCATGCATTAGTATCTCCCTGCTGTATTTATTATTTTTATATATTCGTAAATAGTTATTATTGTTGTGTTTATGCTCAATTTTGTCTTGTACTCTGTTTATAGCTAGGTGCTGGACACCCAACATATACTTTCCGGTTAGTTGACTTATGTACTTTCTGACCCATAACCTTCTGTTCTTGTGTGTACTTATGTGAAGTGTATGTTCTTGTTTTGTACTTTTAGGCAAAGTGACGATGTCTATAAATTGTGGTGAAGTATGAAACCCATAACTGGTGCTGTCTCATAATACCCACACCTACTCTACTTGGGAGAATGCAGAGCATTGTGGGGCTCGCCTGCCATATACTGGCGTACTGCATGTCAATATTGTAGGCCTAGGTGATGTACAAAATGTACTAGCTAGCTACCTGTAACATTTGCACTATCACTTTGTATAACTATATGAGTGATTTGCAATATCTCATTGTATACATGTAACGGGCCGGGCGGCGCGGCGCAGCGGCGCAGCTTCAGCGCTAAGCTGGGGGTGGGGCCTGAGCATCTTGGGCCTCTGCTCCGTTCAGTCTGGAGTGTCAAGTTTGTAGTACGTAGACTACTACTGCTTGAAGACGGTCTGCAGTTTCAAGTTCGTGGTAACCTTGGGACTGTCGTGCATAATGGTGCATTGTGTTGTCCGCACGACGGGCGGGCGGCGCAACATTACTACACGCGCTAAACGATCGTCGGACAGACACCAACTGGACGGACATCCTGGAGAGCACGATTATGTGGGGGTCGCTCAGGCTCGCCCCAATAAAGCAGAATGCATAACATTGTGGGGCGAGCCTGAGCGAGTGCATGCATATACAGCATGCACATCACTGCCATTCGAATGTAACTCAACCTCTCAGATATATCAACAGTCAAAGTCATGCACGAGACCGATCTTGCATTCTGCGCTAGCTACGAAGATGGTACAAGCGCCAACTGAGATAAATAGATAGATCATTTGTAACAGGAATGCTCCTTCAGCCTGCAATCAGCCGCTCTTCCAGGAGGTCCTACAAATACAAAAAGAGAAGGAAAAGAAAAGAGTACAAGTAAAACAGCATTGAGCAACTGAGCTGAGAGCTACACCAAGTGTATGAAGCATACCCAGGCTACAAGGCATGACTCCAAAGGGCTGCCGTACGGTACAAAAACCTTAGGCATACAGTGCTTCATATATAGAAATACATGACGACGTATATATATGAATGAAATATTTTTGAGTGACACGCATTACAAAAATGCCCGGCCTGATTAGGCCTATGAGTCACTAGACTAGTACAAATTTTACAAACTGATTAAGAGTTTACATCTAGCTTTATACATGTTATATAATTTTTACTTATTGTTTAGTTGCACAAAGTATATATTTAAATTTGTCAATAAGGGGGAGGGGGGTAAATGAATCATCTAAATAAGATACACAGTCAAAAAAGCGATATCTTAGATCTTCTAGAGCAGGGCACTCCATTACGAAATGAAATTCAGCTTCAACAGAATTTAATGGACACAGTTTGCAAGTCCGGAGGTGGTATGGGGTCTTTGGAGGTCGGTAACGAGTAGTCTCAACATGCAGTGGGAGGCAACCCCCTCGGAGGGCAGCCATGACCCACTGGTGTCCCTTGCAGATCTAGAGGATATTACACATGTAGCTCTCAGGTCCAGGATTTTGCTTTATTATAAGTTTACATGACACCGTACAGTAAATCACAGGCCGCCAATCACAGGACGCTGTGTAAAATTACCAGTCGTCGTGCAAGAAATCTATAGGCCGCCGTATAAGAAAATTACCGACTGGAACTGAGATAAGAACAAATTCCAGACTGATCGCAGTCTGGGAGCAATTTAACATTGCTGCGCCTTCTTTACTAGGCTCTGGTGTCGTGGTACCGGTAGCAGCAGGGACTCGTAGTCTAGTTTAAACTTTAGCGAGCTAGCCACCTTATTATGTGTAGAAGGATAGAGAAATTTTAGGGGGTTCGATCTAGCCTCGTTCCCAGGCCCGAGAGAGGGACGAGCGAGGCTAGGTTCGATCGAACCCCTCGAAGTCTTCGCACAATGGAATAGTGATTGTTAGGGTGCATTGGGTTAGGGATGGGTCAGGGGTATCATAGAGTCAGTAGACTCTATATGTAGGGATACAACGGACACGCAATAGAAGCTAATACAAAAAAATCTTCCCAAATCTCTCCAAATCTCAAAAACGGGCGGCAAATAAGCCTTTATGACAACTTACTATTCGTCTTCGAGTGTTTTCCTGGCCCAGAAGACTCCCAGTGTCGTGAATAACCGTCGCGAAAGTACCGCGCCAAAAAGTCGCCAAACCGCCAAAATCGGTTTTCTTCTTCTTCTTCTTCTTCTTCTTCTTCTTTCTTCAGACGGGCTAGTTCAAATTTGGCTGACTCCCTCACGACGGTGTTTGCACAAAACAGCAGCATTTTACGCTGAACAGTGCACGACCCCATCGCTTTTTGGCTACTTCGAAGTCTCACGAGGCGCTTGAAACCGCCCACTCGATAACTATGGCTTCATGTGCGACGCCATTTTCTTCTTATGTGCGCATGCGTAGAGCAACTTTGAACTTTGAACTCAAAATTGTGTACTGTGTGCGGAGTGAATGCTATCAAGTATGCTGCTATGTAAACAAGTGTAAAAAACATTAAAAATGTATGGAGATGTAGGGATAACAGAACAGCAAAAAGTATGAAAATAAGCAGGGATGATGGCATAAAACAGTTCAGTATACAACACCCTACATACTTTTCTCATTATACATGTATTATGTGGAAAGATATGTAAGATGGTGTTGTATACTGAACTGTTTTATGCCATCATCCCTGCTTGTTTTCATACTTTTTGCTGTTCTGTTATCCCTACATCTCCATACATTTTTAATGTTTTTAACACTTGTAGCATGATAGAGGACTACACTACTAACATGTAGTTACAATAAGGTCCTTGCTGGTGTTCACACATTGCAATGTGTGAACACCAGCAGTTTAATTCCGATTTCTACAACTCACACACCTGCTGATCTTCTTGGCTACTTCCATGTTGGGGCATGTAACAAACACTGCAGAGCGGTTTCTTCTGCTCTGCTCCTCCTCAGCCATGACAGTGGGTATACAGTAGGCTACAGGGTGCACGGGGTCAAAGGTCAATGCATGGTTGCACGTTACTGCCATGCATGTTGCAGCACAGTCGTATGAGATTTCAAGGATGTTAGCATGCACCTGCAGGTAATGGTGAAGTACTTTAACTGCTGAACCAATGGCCATGCACGAGTCAAAATTGCACTCTTTTGGATAACCACAATAAATATACCGCCCTCTTCAAATAAATCCTCTCCCCTCCCTCTTCATCCCCCACGTTCTAACATAGGGAAGTTTGACTCGTTTAAACGCTCCGTGGTGAGCGTCTTCAGAATATCTCAATTACACAAGCATAGTATAATACTCCGTGAATTGCTTGTTAGTTAACTAGTTAGTCGGAATTTAGCTCATAGCTTAAGCTTTTAGCTTAGCGAACAAAGTTGTAAGGCTGTCATAGCCTCGTTCCCAGGCTCTCCCACGCGCAAAAGCTGGGCGATGGCCTGAGAACGAGGCTAAGGCTGTCATAGCTAGTGTTTTCATTTCTCCTGTAGTTGTAGACACACATCGGAGCCACCCAGTCTTCATCTCCATTTACCACTAGCACTGACAATGCAAGCTATCTCACTGCCAATCTTCGGTTGGTTACAGGTAGTACCAGCTGACTCGTGGTACATAACCAATGTTGTTATTGTTCATCTGGATAGCTACAGCAAAGTCGTTTCTGAATCTCACTGTGTCCTCACGTTTGTGGGGGCATATAATTGAGACTAATCAACTGCTCGATTAAACACCCCCTCCCCACTTTAATTGACTCAAAGTAGTGTGCAAACTGGGGTGGCGTATTAGTGGGTCACTGCGACAGGTAGACACATAGGACTGCTGTCATTATATTTTGCAATACGAAGTGAATGATCTCGAACAGTGCCACAGGCTGTACGATCAATATTCACCCCTTGCCGTACTCTGCTCATCTCTGTTGACTCTCAGGGCCAGGGCAAGACTTGGAAATTTGTGAATGAGGTTCAACGCTGCACTTTGTAGGCCTCCCAACCATTTGGACGAGCCAGTCAACGGGCACACTGACCGTGACCGGTTGAATTCCGGGTGCTCCTATGCATTGGCGACAGCTTGGAAACAAATCTGACAGCTCCACTGCTTGCATGGTGCTTTAAACAGCACTGAACTCTCTATCTCTCTCGTTGACTAGCTTTTATAAGCCATCGACCTCTTTCGGACAGGATGGCAAGCTGCCGAAAATGTGTTACAATTAGTATTTCGGGAATCCCCTTGCCGAAATTAGAGACAAGTTGTCCCATTTGCAGGAAGGGGTTCCGAAAAACTGATGCCATCGAGATAAGTTATGTTTGGTACAGTCACAAAAGACTGTACTTTGGTACAAGTCAACATGATCGTTGGTAGAGTCACATGGTTGGAATATCATGAGGGGGGCCTGCATGCATTGATTAGTACAGTGGTAGTCTATGAAGGCCATAGGTATGTCAAGGCCAAAACAATATGGAATAAAATATTCTCCATACTTGAGCATAAGATTTATAATAGAGACACATGGCCATCCTTCAGGACCAAGATGCACTTAGTAAATGAGACTTCCTGCTGTAAGGAACAGTGGACAAGAGGGAAGACCCGAACCAGCTAGTGATCTGCTGTATGATGCCTGACTGTGACAGCTTTCTGATGAGAGGCTGCTGCCTCTGTTACTTCACCATCTTGCAGCATAATCATCCTAACTGGTGGTCTTCGGTGACAGAGGTTGGGTACGTTTATATTAGCTAAACGGTGTTACTACTCTTTTATGCTTAGCAAGGTTGCTATGGATATGCTAATTTGGCACATGTGCATGCAATATGGGCAGACCACACCCACTCATGGGTAATGCGAACTCAAACTTGCCATGGGTACAGTTTATCATATACACAACCTAGCTATATGCACTAGCTGGTTGCAAGTATGGCACACCTTTCACCTGCACTACGCACAGAAAAATTACTATACCCCAAGGAAGCTGTGTCTTATAACAGGTCACAATCAGAGTATACAAGGGGCATAGCCTCGTTCCCAGGCCCAAGAGAGGGAGGAGAAAAGGGCCTGGTTTCCACAGTTTGTGCATGTGCTTAATTAAATATTAGCAGTCAAAACGTGTTCATAATGGGGATGCAAATGACATTTTCGTAGTCACATGGTTGAGCATGTGATGCTTTCTACGTACTTTATGTAGCGAAGCCAGAGGTACTGGTAGCATAGGCATTGATTGCATGTATGTTATTCACTTAGTTGTGGCTACTAAATACTATAGATTTCTGTGGTTTTGTAGTATTTCATTATTATAGGTAGTCCATGTTCGTGCATTGTGTTGCCTTTTGTGCTACTCTTTTGTGTCCTCATTTTTGTATGTGGGGCGCAGGTAGCGGCCCGGCGGCCAGTATTTTGTGACTGGAAAGGAGTGTTCTTTTTGTCTTGCCAGTATTGTGACAATTGCCTGTAGCCATTGATCTCATAATAAACATTTTAGTACACTATCGTGCTCGGTTCGCGACATGCACTTTAGT